>ONZH01002114.1:0-58941 GCA_900303285.1 Rhinella marina | reverse complement strand
GTATATGGTAGTAAAGCTATCACTGTACTGCCACTATAGTAGCCCTGATAAGGGCTTTTAATCACGCTCCTGCCTGTCCAACAGCTAAAACCTATCTCTCCCTTCTCCAGCCTCTGTCCCTGACTAAGTTCACGCAGCATATGCGAACGAGCAGGAAGAGCTGAGTTTTTAATATTCGAGGTCACGTGGTTTTTCCAGCCAATCCATGTAGATGCCGTTTTCGCGCTGCCAGCGTGCTCCGCGGGCCTGTCATACCCCCCCTGCATGGTGATTGGTGGAAAAAAAGCGCCAGGGAAGGTGGGAGGGGAAACGAATTCTAAGTGCGCCATCGCCGTTATACTCGATCGAAATCGAGTATGCCGAATAGCGTAGTATTCGATCGAATACCGGCTCAATCGAACACTACTCGCTCATCTCTAATCAAGACCCATTTGGATCTTGACGATCCAGTGGGCTTGATGGCTATACAGTGCAGCTCCCTCCCTCTTAACCCCATGGATGCTGCGGGCGGCTACTGACCGCAGCATCTATGAGGTTAAACAGCTGAAATCGTTGCCAGCATCGATTTCAGCTGTAGCAGCAGAGTGTGAGCTGTAATTACAGCTCACACTCTCTGCTGATGGCAGCGGCTCTGATCCTGAGCCACTGCCATCACATAATACAGCACAGGAGGGGGCAGAAGGAGGCAACCGGGGGGCACTACAAAGAGGGGGGGCACTACAAGGGGGGGGAGCGTAGGGGCACAGGAGACATCTTACCTGGTTTCAGGCTGCGATCTCCAGAGTGGAGATCGCAGCCTGAAACCGGCATTTTAACAATGAAGCGCTGGATTGGTTAGTCTGCAGAGACTAACCAATTGGAGCGCTTGCCGGCAAGGGACCACTCTGATTGGTGAGAGCGGAGACTCCGGGGCTGTGACACTTTATAGTGTCACAGTCCCGGTAAGCAGTTTGGACGTAATTGCACGTCCAAATGCCTCAACTTACTTGCACTTTGGACGTACAGTTACGTCCAAATGCGCCAAGGGGTTAATGTAGTGATGGGTAGTTCATGAACAATCATTTCAAAATGAACTCCTCTTCTAAGTGAACTAAATCATTTAATTCACCTTCCTGACAAAGATTAGTTCACCAGGAAGGAACTATAGCAAGTGGGAGAAGATAGATACTAAACAGGGATTCAGTAGCTGCAGCAGGATCCCTATCACTGTCATTACCACTTGCTTTATAGTTCCTACTGCTAAAAAAGTAAGAAAACACAACATAGACCAGCAAATACAAAAGAATTAAAATATCTCTGAAATTACACTGCTTATATTTAGCCCGTGTGTGTGAGTAAGAGAGAGTGAGTGTGCAGTGTCTGTAGGTGTTACGGACAGTGGGTATGGATCCACTGTACCAGCTCACCAGTTTGGCTTTGGGCTAAACCTAAGGGCCTTGTCCTGGTGATTCCCTGATATTCACCCTGAGGTTAGGCGTTTAAAGATGGCACTTGCTCCACTACCGGCTGCTTGCTGTTTCATACCTCTCAGATGTCGTAGCCAAACGTGACCATGGCATCTGGGGTTGGAAATCCAGAAGTGTGCGCTTCTCAGGTAGGAATGCCTCCACCAGGCAGAGATTGGGAAAAGCATTCCCTGCGAGTAATGAGCCTGAGCCTGTACTAGGCTTCCAGGCTCATTACTTGTATATTACAACGCAGGCCAGCAGGTGGCAGCACTTAATTAACTATTTCTGTATAGGATAATGGAGAGAATTCCATTATTGTTTACAGATTTCATTTGATGACTGCATGTTGTGGTCCACTTGGGGACCTAAAAAAAAGTTTAAAAAAGTAAAATAAAAAGTTTTAAAAAATATGAAAAAATATAAAAATTCAAATTTCCCCTCATTTCCCAAAATCAAAATAAAAATACTTTTTAGTAGCATCGGTACAGGGAGGAGTATATGTCATGTTTCTCAAGGGGCATCTCAAGGGGTGAGCTTTTTTTTCTCCCAGGCTGTGACGTAGTCCACTGCGATTGGGCAGATCACACGGCCGTCTCCTCCTCCTTGTACTGATGCTACTAATTAGCATACAGGGTGTCAAAAGTTAGCGAACGGCACAGCAGGGAACAGAGCTGCCAAACTGAAAAACAAAAGCATCCTGATAGCTAAAGATCAGGCCCTACACTGCCAAGTACTAATACTGTAACCTCAGGACCAGTGAATGACATAGCGGTGTGTGAAAATCACCATACTAAAATATAAAAAAAAAAATTATCCCACCCCAATAAATTAAATTAAAAAAATAAAAATGGACAATGGCTTTTTTTTCATCACTTACCTCCCAAGAAAATTGAATAAAAACTACAGATCATCCCGAAAAAAAATGAGCCCTCACACATCTCTGTAATTATTAAAAGTTATGGGGGTCAGAATATGATGATGAAAATTAAAAAACATATATTTTTAAAGTTTTTATTTTTTAAAGAAGTATACATATGTGATATCTAGTGTTGAGCGAACCTGAACTGTAAAGTTCGGGTCCGTATCAAACTTTGCGAGTTCGGGCACCCGGACCCAAACCCGAACTTTGAAAAAAAAGTTCGGGTTCGAGTTCCGGGTTCGGGCGTTTAATAAAGCTTGTTGAAAGGCTGCAGGGCAGCCAATCAACAATCTTTTAAGCTGTGGGCACTTAGAAGCCATCACTGCCATCCCTAGTAATGGCATGGCTGTGATTGGCCGGTGCATCATGTGACCCAGCTTCTATATAAGCTGGATCACATGTAGCACTGCCAATAAGCTCTGGGAAGTGCAGGGAAAGGAAGCAGGCAGCTGAAGTGAGGGAAAGTGTTAGGAATCTGGCTATTTATTCTGTGGGTGACCTACAGTATATAGAGTGATTATTTGTGGGTGCAATACACCAGCTTTGCACCCCTGACACAGAAATATAATAATTAATCTGGATGTAAATTCTGCGGGAGACCTATAGGGATTTTTGTGTGTGCAATGCATCATCTTTGCACCCCTGACACAGAAATTTAATAGGTAATCTGGCTGTTAATTCTGTGGGTGACCTATAGTGATTTTTTGTTGGTGCAATGCACCATTTTTGTACCCCTGACACAAATATATAATAGTTAATTTGTCTGTTAATCAGGTGGGTGACATATTGACGTTTTTGCTAAGACATACAGCTGTACTGCATACGTGACAGGGAAATTAATACAGTTAATCCGTCTGCTAGTCCAGCAGGTGACATATTCACGTCTTTGCTAAGAGATTACACCTGTACTGCATACGTGACAGGAAAATTAATACAGTTAATCCGTCTGTTAGTTCGGCAGGTGACATATTCCCGTTTTTGCTAAGACATACAGCCGTACTGCATACATGACAGGGAAATTAATACAGATAATCTGTCTGCTATTCCGGCAGGTGACATATTCACGTTTTTGCTAAAAGATTACACCTGTACTGCATACGTGACAGGGAAATTAATATAGTTAATTCGTCTGCTAGTCCAGCAAGTGACATATTCACGTTTTTGCTAAGACATACAGCTGTACTGCTAGTCCAGCAGGTGACATATTCCCGTTTTTGCTAAAAGATTACACCTATACTCCATACGTGACAGGGAAATTAATATAGTTAATTCGTCTGCTAGTCCAGCAAGTGACATATTCACGTTTTTGCTAAGACATACAGCTGTACTGCATACGTGACAGGGAAATTAATACAGTTAATCTGTCTGCTAGTCCGGCAGGTGACATATTCACATTTTTGCTAAGAGATTACACCTTTACTGCGTACGTGACAGGGAAATTAATATAGTTAATCCGTCTGCTAGTCCAGCAGGTGACATATTCACGTGTTTGCTAAGAGATTACACCTGTACTGCATACGTGACAGGGAAATTAATACAGTTAATCCGTCTGGTAGTCCGGTAGGTGACATATTCACGTTTTTGCTAAGAGATTGCACCTGTACTGCGTACATGACATTGAAATTAATATAGTTAATCCGTCTGCTAGTCCAGCAGGTGACATATTCACGTGTTTGCTAGAGATTACTCCTGTACTGCATACGTGACAGGGAAATTAATACAGTTAATCCGTCTGCTAGTCCGGCAGGTGACATATTCACGTTTTTGCTAAAACATACAGCTGTACTGCATACGTGACAGGGAAATTAATATAGTTAATCTGACTGTTCGTTCGGCCGGTGACATATTCCCATTTTTTGTTAGAGGTACACCTGCACTGCATATCCAGGCAAGCCATCCCTGCCCTGCACAAACAAGTGGCGGACAAAATCAGGTCTGCACTGCGCAACGCCATCTGTGGCAAGGTCCACATAACTACTGATATGTGGACCTATAAACACGGGCAGGGACGTTATATCTCCCTGACTGCACACTGGGTAAATGCAGTGGCGGCTGGGCCAGAGGCGGATAGCAGTTTGGCGCATGTCCTACCGCCACCGAGGATTGCAGGACATTTCTCGTTGCCGCCTGTTGCCTCCTCCTCCGCTTCCTCCTCTACCGCCTCCTCATCCGGTCAGCGTGACACCTTCACCACCAACTTCAGCACAGCCAGAGGTAAACGACAGCAGGCTGTTTTGAAACTCATCTGTTTGGGGGAAAAACCCCACACCGCACAGGAGCTGTGGATGGGCATGGAACAACAGACCGATGAGTGGTTGGTGCCACTGAGCCTCAAGCCCGGCCTGGTGGTGTGCGATAATGGGCGAAATCTCATAGAAGCTCTGGGGCTAGCCGGTTTGATGCACATCCCTTGCCTGGCGCATGTGCTGAATTTGGTGGTGCAGAGGTTCCTGAAAAATTACCCTGATATCTCAGAGCTGCTGCAGAAAGTGCGGGCCATCTGTGCTCACTTTCGGCGGTCTCACCCAGCTGCTGCAGCGTAACTTCGGCCTTCCTGCTCACCACCTCATATGCAAAGTACCCACAAGGTGGAATTCCACCTTGCACATGCTGGAGTGGCTGTGCGAGCAGCAGCAGGCAATAGTGGAGTTTCAGCTGCAGCATGCACAGGTGAGTCACTCTGCAGAACAGCACCACTTCACCACCAATGAGCAGGCCTCCATGCGGGACGTGTGTACTGTGTTGCGCTGTTTCGAGTACTCCACCAACATGGCCAGTGCCGATGACGCAGTCCTCAGCATTACTATCCCACTTCTATGTCTCCTTGGAAAAACGCAATGATGGAAGAGGATGTGGCACAGGAGGAAGAGGAGGAGGAAGAGGGATCATTTCCATGGTTATCAAGCCAGTCTTTCACAAGTGGCTTGGAGGGTGGGTTCCGGCATCGACAGAGGCCATGTACACAACTGTCTAGCCAGGGCACAGTTCTTCAGGATGAGGAGGAACCGTGTTCACAGCAGGGTAGCACCCAAAGCAGCTCATGGGCATCAATGGAGCATGGCTGGGGGGGATACAGAGGACAGCTTGTCCTTGCCTCAGGGCAGCCTGGCACACATGAGCGACTAAATGCTGCAATGCCTGCGCAGCAACCGCCGAGTTGCCCATATTCTAACCAGTGCTGATTACTGGGTGGCCACCCTGCTGGATCCCCGCTACAAGGACAACGTGCTGTCCTTAATTCCGTCACTGGAGCGTGATCGGAAGATTCGCGAGTACAAGTGCACGTTGGTAGACTCGCTGCTGAGGGCAATCACACCAGACAGTGGGGCTCAGTGGAAGCACCAGGCAAAGGCAGAGGAGGAGGAGGAAGTCGCTAACGCAGCTGGGGCACCGTCAACACCTCAGAAGGGAGGGTTAGCATGTCCAAAATGTGGAAAAGCTTTGTCAGTACGCCACAACAACCAGCACCACCAATTTTAGTGCACCAAAGTTCAGGTCCCCATTGACTTCAAACTTTGACCTGAAGTTCGTCCGAACCTGGCGAACCCGAACTTCCACAAGTTCGCTCATCCCTAGTGATATCACCTTAAAGAGGCTCTGTCACTAGGTTGTAACCTATGTATTTAAATACATAGGTTACAAGACCTAGCGACAACATTTAAAATCATACCTGTCATGCAGAGTTCTGCGCAGCGGTTTCGTAGATATTTAACCTTTAAAACATATGCAAATGAGCCATCGGGCCCATTACCCGATTTGATAGACAGCGCTAGACTTACCAGTCTAGCGCTGAAATCCCGCGCATGCTCGCTCGCCCTCCGATCAGCTGGACTGACGCACGCGCCGTCACTCCTGGGATTAGCGAAGTGGCGGCGCGTGCGCAGTGGAGAAGACAGCGCTTGCAGTGTAAACACTGCAAGCGCTACTGCGCATGCTCCAGGGAATATTTTCGGACGCATGCGCGGGATTTCAGAGATAGACTGGTAAGTCTAGCGCTGTCTATCAAATCGGGTAATGGGCGTGTCAGTTGCGTGGGGACGTGCCTCGGGCCCGGGGGGGGGCGGTGATGGAGCGGTGCTCCAGAGGAAAGAGGCCGCCCCCCGGTGCTCCGATGGCTCATTTGCATATGTTTTAAAGGTTAAATATCTACGCAACCGCTGCTCAGAACTCTGCATGACAGGTAGGATTTTAAATGTTGTCACTAGGTCTTGTAACCTATGTATTTAAATACATAGGTTACAACCTAGTGACAGAGCCTCTTTAATTGTACTGACCTGGAGAATGAAGAGCACAAGTAATTTTTACTGCATAGGGAACTGTGGTGGATTTTTTTTTTTCAACTCCACCCTATTTAGAATTTTTTTCCAGCATCCCACTACATTATATGCATTATTAAATGGTATCATTAGAAAGTTCAATTTGTTCCGCAAAAAAACAAGTCCCCATAGGGTTATGTGAATCGGAAAATAAAAAAAGTTATGGTCTGGGAAGGTAACAAAAAAATCGCTGCATCAGAAGGAGGTTGATAAAGATACTTAATTTGTCACCATAATTTTAAAACATGAATGCATTTCGGAATAACTTAAGTTGTACTACAGTATGTTCATGCATTAGTATTTTCATGTATCAGCATTTGTCATAAATAATCCTCAATTGTATTCTATTTTATTTCCACAATGAAGCCATGAAGGGATAACATTTTCTGTGGCTCGAGGCGTACTTTTTCATTATGGTGCACTGTCCATCTAAGATGGGACAGTGTGCCAAAATAACATTTTTGAAAAGGGCTAAAATGACATGTGTCAGGGTTCATTGAACATTAATTAGAGACATTTCCAAAGCTGTGTGTCCTTGTAACGTAGAGAATATAGACTAGATTGCTAGTATCTACAGCAATCCGCAGGTCAGCATTGGTTCAGTGAACTTCAAAATAACATATGATGGAACAAAAGGGAAAATTATTTAGCTATTCCTATCCTGCATCAAATGAAAGTGTGAACGTGCAACAGGTTTTTTTTATTGACACGGCAATGTCACAGCTGCAGAAAAATCTAATAAAATTTTTTCTTTTGCCCCTCTGCACTAATGTGTGTCCTGTGCAGTCAACCACTTCTCCTGAGGGAGCCTGTCATGTTAGGTCCAGGGCATCAGAGATCTTAATTAGAGATGAGCGAAGTTTTATAAACTTCATTCGGCTGCTTCAATGAATTTTACAAACAAATCTGCTTTGTGGCGAATCACTTCATCACAAAACGCATTTCCTTGTAAGTAGTGGATGCAATGACAGGGATCGGCGATTGCATGTCTCCCCGTCATTGTACCTCTCAGATGCTGCATTCATACAAGATCATGGCCTCTGATATACATGAAAGAGTGTAAAATGTAAAAAAGAAAAACAAAAAATAAAAATACTTACCTAATACATTCGCTCGCGATGGGCTGGGCGCCGCCGTCATACGTCACTGTGCACAGGATTTCGGCGGAGATCTTCAAGCAAGATGGCAGTTGGCGGTCCACAACGAGCAAACGGAGCAAGTATTATTTTATATTTGTTTTTTTTCAGATTAAATTGATTTGATACCGCAAAACACGAGGAAATTCAACTTTGCGGCGAATCGAATTTATCCTGAAATTCGGATTCAAGTCCACAAAGTGGACTTCGATTCGCTCATTCCTAATCTTAATATTAATTGTATAGAAGTATTATTTATAGCACTGCTATTACTTTATATATAAAGCTGTTATTTTGTTGTAGTTGAGCACCAATATCCAATTGGGTGGTCCAACACCTTGCACCCCTTCCAATCCGCTATTACATTGCTGGATATAGGCACCGAAACTATGCAGCCCTTTCCATTTCGTAGTCAATGGAGCTAGTTACTGCAGTGCTGGTCCCGTTCAAGTGAATGGGGGCTTTGGAGCTACTCAAGAGCAGCGGATTGGAACCCAACCAATCAGATATTGATGACTTATCCCAACGATAGGCTATCAATAGACCAATCCCAGAAAACCCCTTCAGGAACTGTACAATGTTTTGTGCAGTGTGGGGAGCTTGCAATATTCCATAGTATTGCTAATTAGGCAACCGTATAGAAGTATTGTTTGGCCAAACTATTGGACTATATTAGTGATTATAATTAGGCAATGTATGGTATGTACATTTTTATTACAGAACAACATATGGGGTAGGTGGCAAAGCTAGGTGATAGTATAGTAATAACAATTAGGAAATTACAATTCTTTCAAGTGTTTGTATAATTTTGATGATTTTAAAAATGTCCCGCTCCAGTGTCTCTTGAATATATTTGCAAAAGGTACACCTAATAATCTAGTTATACTATAAGACTGTGATCTTCAGCATGCAACCTTACTAAAGGGCTTGTCCAGAATTCTTTTTTAAAAATTCTGACCTCCCTCCCCCTCCCCCAAGGTACCAGTGAAGAAATCAATACTTCCCTACTGTCTTTTGCTCTGTTATGCCGGCATGGCCAAGACTGTCATCACTGGACTTATGGTCCCTGTCTGTCAACTTCCACATAAAAGGGATCATGTACGCTGCAGCAGTCAATGACTGGTCTCAGTGGTGACATATTCTCAAGCAGCACATCACTGCTGGGTCATGGGCTCCTTGGGAGCACATCGCTGCTAAAGCAGGTCATCGGCTGCAGCATTGCACATCACCCCATCTCTATGGAACTTGACAATGGGGATAGAAAGTCCCATAAAGACATTCTGGGGAACATGGAGCCAGAACAGAGCACCAGGGAGCAGTTAAATTTACATTACTTCACAGGAACTCTCAGTTTTCACAGATGCCATCTTACATTATTCAAATACTCTGGAAAAATAAAAATCACAAGAAGAGCAGCTTGGAAGTTACCACTGTTGCCTTGCAGGGCTGGGATCCTGGGCTCAAATCTGACCAAGGAAAAACATCTGCATAAAGATTTTACATGCCTTCTTCCTATTTTCATGTGGGTCCCAATGGAGACTGGGACCAATATCAGTGAAGTCTATCTCTGTGTAGTGCTACAAAATATATTGGTGATACAAAGGTATAAAATAAATAGAACTGGTTGTTACGGGCAACTGATTAAATACTAATTCACTTACTTCATTATCAATTTCAATTAAAAAAAAAATATATGTAGAGGCAGCACTCCACTACAGTTCATAAATAAATCTGGGTGTCCACATTCTTGATCCTGATCAGGTATTCAAAAGGAAAATCACAGCACTCCAATGGCTTGGTTAAATGTGTAAAAACGTTTATTTCTCCACATCTCAGCAGATAAAACATAATCAGCAATGGCAGTGAAGGGTGAAAGTACAAGAATTTGGCAACCCAAAATAACATATTTCAGGCCTAGAGCACATTAGGTCAGTTTTGTCTTTTTGAGATTAATGCAACAGATTGAATGCTTCTGCAAAACTGTCAATGCAAATATAACATTGAATCAAATTAGGAAGTACTGTGTTCAATAAAAGATCTGAATGTAATCATTTTTATCTACATGTTTATAATTTTGCTGTTGCTTTCAATTGATAATGTTTCTGTAATGTTCTAAACTGTTAAACCATGGAATGGTTTGTACAATGAAATGAAAATCCTTTTATCCGGCATTGTATACTGCCCTTTATAGTACATATTTAATCATCACAGGCATGTTCTGGATAACTTTATTAATTATGTAGATGTAGATATTATTCAATTTTCTTCTCTTTTTTTTGTATAATGTTCACATTCTGGAAGAATATAAGCAGATTCTAATAATTGAGCTACTTGGTTAGAAGAATGGGCTTCTTGAGAGTTTCTGATATAAGGTGTTATTATGCATACCTTTATTTGCATTATTGCTACGGCTGACGTTTTCATTTTGTACTAGATGATGGGTCTCATCTTATTTTGCTATGGAACCCTATGACTTAGGCCCCTTTCACACGAGCGAGTTTTCCGCGCGGGTGCAATGCGTGATGTGAAGTGGGGTTTCAGTGAAAAACGCAAGCAAGTGCGGATGCAGTGTGCTTTTCACTGATGGTTGCTAGGAGATGTTTGTAAACCTTCAGTTTTGTATCACGCACGTGAAAAACGCATCAAAGCGCATTGCACCCGCGCGGAAAAAACTGACTGAACTTGCTTGCAAAATGGTGCAAGTTTCACTGAACACACCCTGAATGCATCCGGAGCCAATCCGTATCGCTCATGTGAAACAGGCCTTATAGTTCTATCCCTGGAAAGTCCCCCAACAATGAGCTGATTGCAGAGTATTGCACTGTAAGGGTACCCAGTAGTTTACTGTAATATGTAAAGGAACCTGACAGTAGGTTTTCAGTTTAACTACAACGTCACTATTGGATAAAGTAGACATTACAATATCAACTTAAATCAAAGGCTGACGATATACTGCATGACAATATCAATAATAGAAATGAATTGGATGGCACTGCTGCACCTCTCAAAACACTGGTACATGCGTGGATCAGCCTGGGCTCTAGGTCTCTATGTCCACTCGTGGTGGTGCTCTGTCCCCGCAACAGATTAGTTCATCAATCATAAGGCATAGAAAGAAAATCAGATGGCACTCACCATGTGCATGGACTCTTCTTTATTCTTACTCTTTCCATGCCTTATGATACTGCATGACAATCCTGGGCCCTCCACAGTGAGAGTACAGTGCACTTTGCTGTCTCTCTTTGCTCTAGCTAATAAATGATGGCCCTGAATAGAATTTTCTAAAAAGATATTTAAAAAAGGGCTTTCTAAACCAGACAACCTCAATAATGAAAGGCGAACAAAGATAGTAACATACAGTAGCAATAAAGTAACATAGTTTATAAGGCTGAAAAAAAAAAGACATCTGTCCATCATGTTTAGCCTGTTATCCTGCAAACATGGCTAACAATATTCATTCATATCCACTTAATTCATAATTCAGAATGTATCTTCTATTTTTCATACCTTTAATCTTATCCCACCTATAGGATTCTCCAGTCACCTGACTAGTTATGCATCTTATGTTCCTATTAGAGATGAGCGAATTTTTCAAAATTTCGATTCGGCTGATTCGCCGAATTCTCCGAAAAGATTTGCTTCAATCCGAATAAATTCGTGGCAAATCGCGTTAAAAAACGGCTACTTCCGGGCTGCAGAAAGCCTGGATAGTGGGGCAGAACACTGTGCCTTGCAGTAAAACGCATAGGGAGTAGTGTTGAGCAAGCACCCCTGTGCTCATATGCTCGGGTGCTCTGGCCGAACACTCAAGCATAATGTTAGTGAAAGATGGGACTAAACCAGGCACCCCCCGCTCGGAAGAGGGGAGGGTGTCTGGTTAATAGAAAAAGGTCAGAATCGCGACTTCTCCTCTTTTACTCCTTTCGCTCGTAAAAGTATGCTAATTAACTGAATTTGTACGCATTAGCGCACAATGCATACGTGTTAGCGTACAAATGCGTACACATTAGCATACAAATTCGTACACATTAGCATACAATGCGTAGCATTAGCGTACAAATTAGCGGCAGCTATAAAGAATCGTGCAGAGGCCCAAGATCCTACTAGAGCTCCAAAAGCGCACGCCTTTTACACCAATTCACTGATTTCACTTACATTTCGACAGAACCTGTTCTATTACACGCTTATACAAGAAGAACCCCCCCCAGAAAGCGTGGAGATGGCAGTGGCAGCAGCATCAGCAGACTATAGAGTGGCACAACAACAGTGTGGCCAGGTGGCAGCAGCATGAGTAGGCCACAGAGTGGCAGAATGACAGACCCTGGAAGTGGCAGCAGCAGTGGAAGTAGTAGTACAATTTGGAGGCCACAGAGTGGCACAATTACCTAATTTTGACGTAACGGCATCTAGGGGACGGCATGTGCAGTCGTCGTCGGCAGCAGCATCAGGCCGGAGAGTGGCATAGTGACATACCCTGAAGAGCAGACCATAAAAAAGAATTCTCGGCCTTTTGATCTTTTGATTAAGATTAGGGATGAGCGAACCTGCTCGTAACGAGCGGTTCATTGCTCGGATCCCCTGCGCTCCCCTGCCCACAGCCATCCGGATCCGTTCTCACCCGACTGTAAGTCAATGGGGACGGATCCGTTTGGTGTCACACACTAGTCACATACCAGTGTGTGACACCAAACGGATCCGTCCCCATTGACTTACAGTCGGGTGAGGACGGACCCGGATGGCTGTGGGCAGGAGAGCGCAGGGGATCCGAGCATTGAACCGCTCATTACGAGTAGGTTCGCTCATCTCTAGTTAAGATCAACTGTAACATATGTTCTTATCAGTATCCGGGCTGGTTATGCCAGCGGATGGGAACGTAAGACAGAGGAGGTGCAGTGAAGGCTCCAGCTTTGCCTCAACTGTGGCAAAATGTCAGTATTGACACAGTATGCCAAGAAAGCTCGGAGTTCCATCTTAAGATCGAGCTGGCGGTCTGCAGGGAGCTGAGCTACCACCTGCCTCTCACCTCCCCCATGCTCATCGCTGAGTGTCCCGGTGGCCGGATTCGTTTACTTTTAAAAATTCGAGTGTTCAAAACAAACAGGGTTTCCTGTGTACTTGAGCTATGAATAATGGAATAGGACTACAGAACGTACCAAAAATTTACGAGTGACATGCTGATGCCGAGCAGAAGGTCCAAAAAATTCTAATCAATTTACTAGGCCAACGAGTGGCACCGTAACAGCAGCTGCAAGAGGCAGCAGCAGACGGACAAATTTACTAGTCCAACGAGTGGCACCATAACTGCAGCTGCAAGAGGCAGCAGCATTCAAATACATTTACTAGGCCAATGAATGGCACCGCAACAGCACCCGCAAGAGGCACCAGCAGTCGAATACATTTACTAGGCCACTGAGTGGCACCATAACAGCAGCTGCAAGAGGCAGCAGCAGTTAAATACATTTACTAGGCCAACGAGTGGCACCGTAACAGCAGCTGCAAGAGGCAGCAGTCAAACACATTTCAAGGCCACAGAGTGGCACCATAACAGCAGCTGCAAGAGGCAGCAGCAGTCGAATACATTTACTAGGCCACCGAGTGGCACCGTAACAGCAGCTGCAAGAGGCAGCAGCTGTCGAATATATTTACTAGGCCAACGAGTGGCACCGTAACAGCAGCTGCAAGAGGCAGCAGCGGTCAAATACATTTACTAGGCCAATGAGTGGCACCGTAACAGCAGCTGCAAGAGACAGCAGCAGTCAAATACATTTACTAGGCCAACGAGTGGCATTGTAACAGCAGCTGCAGGAGGCAGCAGCAGTCGTACAAATTTACTAGGCCAACGAGTGGCACCGTAACAGCAGCTGCAAGAGGCAGCAGCAGTCGGACAAATTTACTAGGCCAACGAGTGGCACCATAACAGCAGCTGCAAGAGGCAGCAGCAGACGGACAAATTTACTAAGCCAACGACTGGCATTGTAACAGCAGCTGCAAGAGGCAGCAGCAGTCCGACAAATTTACTAGGCCAATGAGTGGCATGCATGCTCACTTGCATGCATGCCGAATCACTCGGCTTTATAGTTGCACTGATTAAAAACAACCTGTGGGGCAAATGGGCTGGTCAGGAGTGCATGACCAAATGGAGTAGCCACACCTCCAGTACAAACTTACAAAGAAAAAAAAGGGAAATTTCAGTCAGCACATCCCAAAGTGCATGTGCTGGTTGCTATGGCTAAATACATGTCAAAGGAAAATACATAGAATGCAACCGCACACTGCTACCAGATAAAGCACAAAATGATTCGGCATGCATGCTAGTGTCTGCATTCCTGAACTAGGGGAGGCCTTTGAAGCACAGAAATGGCAAAAGGCAGAGTGGACACTACATGCATGTGGAACAAAACACCCCCTGATTATATGGAAGCCAAGTCTGGCACATAACAGGTAGGAGATAGTGTTAGGTTCCCATTCTGCAGAGAACACCTTGACGATTCGGTGAATGGGCTCAGATAATTTTGTACAAAATATATTTGCCAAGAGTCTCTGATTTATCAAACAAGCATAGCATGAGCTTTGGAATACTCTATATCACTATGGCATTTTGTGCTTTATCTGGTAGCAGTGTGCGGTTGCATTCTATGTATTTTCCTTTGACATGTATTTAACCATAGCAACCAGCACCTGCACTCTGGGATGTGCTGACTGAAATTTCCCTGTTTTTCTATGAAAATTTAAATGCAACATACCGTAGAGTGGCACAATGACATAATTTGAAGGCAGCGGCAGCTAGGACACAGCATGTGGAGGTGGCGGCAGCAGCATGAGTAGGTCACAGAGTACCACAATGACATAATTTGGAGGTAGCGGCAGCTAGGACACAGCGTGTGGAGGCGGCGGCAGCAGCATGAGTAGGCCACAGAGTGCCACAATGACATAATTTGGAGGTAGCGGCAGCTAGGACACAGCATGTGGAGTTGGCGGCAGCAGCATGAGTAGGCCACAGAGTGCCACAATGACATAATTTGGAGGTAGCGGCAGCTAGGACACAGCGTTTGGAGGTGGCGGCATCAGCATGAGTAGGCCACAGAGTGGCACAATGACATAATTTGGAGGTAGCGGCAGCTAGGACACAGCGCGTGGAAGCGGAAGCATCAGCATACCGTAGAGTGGCACAATTACATAATTTGGAGGTAGCGGCAGCTAGGACACAGCGTATGGAGGCGGCAGCAGCAGCATGAGTAGGCCACAGAGTGGCACAATTACATAATTTGAGAGGTAGAGGCAGCTAGGACACAGCGTGTGGAGGCGGCAGCAGCAGCATCAGGCCACAGAGTGGCATGGTGACATAGCCTGGAGGTGACAGCAGTAGCAGCATGAGGAGACCTGATTGTTGAGGTGGCAGAAGCATCAGAAGGCTACATATTGGGTCAGTGAGAGAGTGGAGAGGTGGGTGGCAATACCAGTCACTGGTAAAGATGCTAGGTGGTAGAAGGAACAGCTGGTAGATGTGTGGCATCAGGCAGGTGGCAGCATCATAAGAGTGGCAGGTAGCCTGAAGAATACAGTCTCATTTGTCAAGGTTTGGGTGACGCATCGTGGCTGATCTAATCTGATGCATCAGGCGTTGGTGGGTGGAAATCCAGGCTGATCCACGCCTGATTCATCTTGACAACGGTGAGTCTTTCCAGATTTTGCAAGGACAGGAGAGTTCTCCTTGGGGTAACTATGGCCCCGCCGCACTGAACACCCGCTCTGATGCCACACTACTAGTCGGGCAGGAGAGCTTCTCCAGTGCAAACTCGGCCAGTTGTGGCCACAAATCCAGTTTGGCTGCCCAGTAGTCCAGTGGATCTTCAATGTGGGGTGGCAGGGTGCTGTCCAAGTAGGCCACCACCTGCTGGTTCAGGGTCTGCTCCTGTTCCACCTGTTGCTGCTGCTGGTGAGAACTTTCCGCACTTGGCGGGTGAAGAAAGCTGCTCATCAGCGACTCCAGACTCAAGTTGCTGCTGATGGAGCTGGTACTGCTCCTTACCCCCCACAGCAGCCGTGGCGGTGGTACGTGAGCGCTGAGGGACCCCCTGGTCAGACCTGCAAGAGGATGGACAACGACGCAGATAGGCAGCAGCCAACTGACTACATAGGATGTCTCTATAGTACTTCAGTTTGTCCTCCCTCTCAGCAGGTGAAAAAAAGGCCCCCATTTTAGACCGGTAGCGAGGGTCCAAGAGGGTGGAAAGCCAGAAGTCATCCCTCTGCCGGATGGTGACTATTCGGCTGTCACTACGTAAGCAAGTGAGCATGCATCGGGCCATTTGCGCAAGTGACTCGGAGGGACTCCCTGCCTCCAACTCCACTGTATACTGCCATGGTGTCTCTGGGTCATCTGCCTCATCTTCCGCATCTCCCTCTACCTCCTCTGGCTGCTCCTGATCCTCCTCTTCTGTCACCTGGGTAGAAAAACCACTAAATGCTTCATCAGACAGACCATTTTTAATGGGGAATTTACTATAACACCCTGCATGTCAGGAGTTCGCCTTGTATTGCTGTGCAGAGTCAGTCTGGAAGGGTTACTATGCCGACCAGACAGGCCTCAGCTGCTGGACCTGTCAATATGACTGGAAACCAAGCCAATTAGTGTTAATTCTTTGTGTCCAATCATAGAGCTAGGCGGGGTATTTAAATCATCTGGTCCCAGTCATTTGTCTGTCTAGGCTCTATGCTGTGTGAATAGTATTGCTCTCTCTGATTTGACCTTTGATTTTTGCTGGTTTTTGGATTTTCCCTTGTTGCTGATTTTGCTCTTATCATCTCTCCTGGCTTGCACCTGGATTTCCTTTTATTTGCTGCAATCATCGTGTTTGCCTCTCCTGGTATTCTGACCCTGCCTGCTGACGCTTCTTCTACTTACCTGGTAATCCTGAGTATTCTGCTACTAGTGTGTTATAGAGAAGGAGAAGCTGAGCATATTGACACAGTTTTATGGGGAAAGATTGAGTAAAACTGACAAATTATATATTTAAAGCTCTGCTCTTTCTGAGTTCAATAGTACTTGGGAGCTGTCTTATCAGTTACTGATAGTGTTACCTTTAAAAGTCAATTATCAGGAACAATCCATTCATTACTACCTGTTCATCAGAGGAGGTAAGAGCTGCATTAATATGCAGCAGTCATCTCCTCTGTATGGGGATGAGGGATCATACATTCCCATTGAGAAGCCCAGAAACTATGATTTAGGTGACCGCGCCAGAGATGCTTTTGCTCGAAGAATGAGCATTTTATGGTGGCCTTTTTTACGCAGGGCAATTATTGGGATAGTGTGTTCTTCAAATAATTTCCCAGATCATTGGCCCATGTAAAGTGGCCTTGATTGTGTATACAGATATGGCCATCATTCACCTATAAGATGGCCCACATGCATATCTGAGCTAACAAACAGCAGAGATTTAAATGTGTAAATAAAGTTTTGCTGAGCCATTAACTATAAAGCTATATATTAATCTGCTCAGCTTCTACTGCTCTATAACATGCTGCCTGCAAATTACACTGCATTTTCACTGTGACAGGTTCTCTTTAAGTAAAGAGAAAGTAAATCTTTATGTACATTGTTCACAGATCAGCCTGTATAGCCTCAGTGCTGCAATCAAGGCAATAATTCTGACTATAGCGTCAGAACTAGAAAAAAAAATGGATATCATAAAAATCATGTAGCCTTACAGTCCTCAAATTGCAAAAAGAGAACTCTGATTTTTTTTGTATATTGGGATTGGATTGTAAAAAAAAAAAATCAATATCGAGAGATTCAAAATCCCGCAATACACTGTATTTCACAGCCATTGGCCAGGTTTTATTTATGTATACACTAATACACAATAGAAAAAATCCTAGATAATTCCAACTTGATATAGTACAGTACATCTAATTTAATGGTGTCTATTTATCATGCATTAGTATTTCTTATACTGGTTAGACAACTGATGTGACTAAAATTAATTATTTTAAACATAAAAAGGTTTTTGTGATATGCATATAACATAACAAATGTAAAGTTTTAAGGTATTACATTGTAATTAAATAGGACAATGATATTATTGAGTAGAGGGAAGCTGTAGGAATGTTCTGCAACTTTGAGAAACCAGCCTTTTAATGCCAATTCCAACCATGGCTAGAGGAAGTCTGAATGACAGCCTCATTTATCTTCAACAACAGGGGAGATAGTTTGTTCAATCCATCAAGCTTTCCCATGAGAGTCCATCCATACGTTCATTAGAGGAAGTTGAAGTATTTTTTTTTCTGATTTTCCAAGTTTCTTACAACATTTGTGCTTTTAGTTTCTGAGATTGGTCAAACAGATTTACAGTAAAAAAAAAAATTTGAAATGGATATAAAATTAATTAAAATAAAATTCCTTAAAGGGGTTATCCAAAGTGTAAAACATGACCCCAATGCCCAGGCCAATCATATAGATTATACTTACCCAGCTCCCCGGCACCCGTGTCAGTCCTGATCCCAACACGGCTGCTGCTGCATTTCACAGGTGAAGCTTTGGAGGCTTGGGAGATGCAGCGGTTGCCATGCGGAAATCAGGAGCGATGTCGGTGGCAGGGAGCAGGGTAAGTATAATCTATATGAGGGGCACAGACATTGGGGGCATGTTTTACACTTTAGATAACCCCCTTAATAGTAATTTGTACAAAATTGAAGGTATATAGTAAAACTGTTTATTGAATTATGCAGTGAAAGCTTTAATATTTATTTTGGGTCCTTGTTCAATATCTCCAAAAACAATGCTTAGGAGGAGTTTTGGGTTGATGACTGTATCTTGTTCCGTAAATGCCTACATGGTTCTAGCAACAAATGTATTGTAATGTAATTTATTTGAAGGAATCTAATCTGTAGGTACTGAAAATATAAAAGAAATTCCTTCTACAATGTTAAATTTATTATTAAAATTATATATATTTCCTATTTATTAATGGCCTTCTATTTCATTCTGAAGCCAGAAGACCTCAGGTACCATACAGTATCTCACAAAAGTGAGTACACCCCTCACATTTTTGTAAATATTTTATTATATCTTTTCATGGGATAACACTGAAGATATGACACTTTGATACAATGTAAAGTAGTCAGTGTACAGCTTGTATAACAGTGTAAATTTGGTTTACCCTGAAAATAACTCAACACTCAACAACCATTGTCTACACCTCTGGCAACAAAAGTGAGTACAGTCCTAAGTGAAAATAGCCAAATTGTGCCCAAAGTGTCAATATTTTGTGTGGCCACCATTATTTTTTAGTACCGCCTTAACTTTCTTGGGCATGGAGTTCACTAGAGCTTCACAGGTTGCCACTGGAATCCACTCCTCCATGATTACATCATGGAGCTGATGGATGTTAGAGACCTTGTGGTCAACCACCTTCTGTTTGAGATTTTTAAACTATCTCTACAAATCTCCTTTAATGATCCAAATAAAAGTAAAGTTTTAAATAGACACTTACACATGTATAAGTAAGGCATCTAGTCGTCAAGTGACTAATTGTAAATATACCACAGCCTGCAACACTCATGCAACCCCAAACCATGACCCTCACACCACCATGCTGGACTATAGGCAAGACACACTTGTCTTTGTACTCTTCACCTGGTTGCCACCACACATGCTTGACACCATCTGAACCAAATAAATTTATCTTGGTCTCATCACACCCCAGGACATGGGTCCAGTAATCAATATCCTTAGTCTGTATATCTTCAACAAACTGTTTGCGGGCTTTCTTATGCATCATCTTTAGAAGAGGCTTCCTTCTGGGACAACAGCCATGCAGACCAATTTGATGCAGTGTGCGGTGTATGGTCTGAGCACTGACAGGCTGAACCCGCACCCCTTTAACCTCTGCAGCAATGCTGACAGCACTCATATGTCTATTTTGAAAAGACAACCTCTGGTTAGACTCTGCGCACGTACACTCAACTTCTTTGGTCGACCATGGTGAAGCCTGTTCTGAGTGGTACCTGTCTTTTTAAACCACTGTATGGTCTTGACCACCGTTCTGCAGCTCAATTTCAAGGTGTTGCAATCTTCTTTTAGCTTAGGCCATCTTTATATAGAGCAACAATTCTGTTTTTCAGATCCTCAGAGAGTTCTTTGCCATGAGGTGCCATGTTGAACTTCCAGTGACTAGTATGAGAGAGCATGAGAGCGATAACACCAAATTTAACACACCTGCTCCCAATTCATACCTGCTCCCAATTCATACCTGAGACCTTGTAACACTAACAAGTCACATGAGAGAAAATATGGCTAATTGGGCACAATTTGGCCATTTCACTTAGGGCTGTACTCACTTTTGTTGCCAGCGGTTTAGACATTAATGGCTGTGTATTCAGTTATTTTGAGGGCACCCCAAATTTATACAAGCTGTACACTGACTATTTTACAATGTATCAAAGTGCCATATGTTCAGTGTTGTCCCATGAAAAGTTAAAATAGAATAAGAAAGAGAGAAGAAGAATAAAATATTTACAAAAATGTCAGGGGTGTACTCACTTTGTGAGATACTGTAATTCTTATACATAAACTTTAAAGGATAATACAATATAGGCAAACCAGTTGGTGCATTAACGATAGAACATAGTTTACGTTTATTATTGAGTTTGTCAGTCGTAAACTGAAGTTTGATAATTTCAGCTAATATCCATTCAGCACACGTAGTCATTGTAGTTTACAAATAATTCAGTAATAAAAGTTTACATGTTTTCTCCACGTTTACATAGTACTTTAGTTCCCGCACATACTAGAATAGACTAAAAATAATCTGGCATAGAAGAACGATGACCTGTTTATCATGCATTATCTGTACGCTATAAATAATATTTAGTAAAGCAAGTATTTTAATACAATTCCTTCTAGTTATGGATAAACATATTGTAAAATGTCGACAATGCAAGAGATTTTTTCATAATAAATTGATTATAACAGCCGCAGAAGTGAAAAAGCATACATATAAAGTCTTGATTTAAATTCCATGCAAAGTATTAGCTAAAAAACTCAATTACTCATTGAGTCTGCTTACTTAATAATCCATCAACTAAAGGGATTAGCATGCCTTATGTTTATGGAATTATGGGGCAGCTCTGTCACAGTCTGAATCAGAGTACTATTAGTGAACACGTTCTTAGCATGTATTAACATTTCTGAGCTGCTATCAGATGATATATCACCTAGGAATTGAGGAAAAAAAGATATGGGCTATAAAATATGATATAACTAATTACCTGTAATAAAGATACCTTGACCTGGCATTATTTTTTTAAGTAATGAATTGATTTTGATTTTGTAATTGCAGTTGGTTCTTTTCATATAACAGACATTATTATTAAAAAAAAAAAATAAGTAGAACTTGTCAAAATATTTAATGGCATACTCCAAAATAGGCAATGCTACAGATGGCCTGGAGGCAGAAATGTAATTTTGTATTTTCCATTAAAAAAGTATATTATTCATTCATGAAGAAACAATACATACCATTTTAAGTATGGTAGTGCACATGTTTCATTGTGCGATTCGATCAGAAGCACAAGTAATGATGTCAGTACGTCATTACTATACCTGACTACTTTTGAAAGAAGTAATAAATCTGTGCCTCAAAAACAAGGTGAATAGCGGAGTTGTACTTTTACAGGTAACTAGAGTAAAACGAATGCAAACACATAAAATATGACCTGACTTTTCCAAAATGTTGTGTCAAATACAAATAAGAATTTTTGGTGATTCAGGTGAATTTCTCAAAATGTCATCAATTCATTTGGGAACATTATACATTTTAATCTCTTTTCTTTTATGCTTTTCATCTTATGAAAATATACAGATAAACTCAGCTATCTATAGAAACCTACAAGAAACCTAATCTTTGCAATAGATATACATTTTTAAAATGTAGTAACAAATCGTGTCTTGCTATAATTAGGAGTGTGGATTGCAATGCTATTGTCTATAGGGGACAATCTGTGTAATGTACACATAGAACATTTGTGTCATAAACATAGAACAGTAATCCTTAAGTATTAATAATTTTTCCCTTACCTTAGGAAAGTTTTAGGTATGAGAAAGCAAAGTACAAAACACAATTATACAGTAAATCCAAAGCAGTCAATGAGTCACTCTTACTTACTAAGTTACACAATGTCATTGATCAAAGTTAATTACAAATTGGTTGCCTTGGGTAATGGCACATTTTAATAGAAAGTAACTGCAATGCATGCATCCACTGCTACAGCATTCTGGTGTTCTCATCAGTTCCCTCTAGTAATGTTAAGATATAAAGACTGTCTCCAACCCCTGGAAATAGTGGCACAGCTCGAGATAAGATGCTACCTTTACTTCATATGCAATGATTTCTGTAATAAGATGGATTGTATAAATGCATACAGTCTATGGATATATACCGTAGGGGGAAAAATGTGGTGCGTCTTATAGGGCGAATACAAGTGAGCGCTTCCACAAGGAACTGATGAACAAGCAAACACTATGGTATGGGGGTGCAGTGGGCTGATATGGGGCCATAGTGGGCTGATATGAGGTCTGTTGGGGATCTGACATGGAGGGCTGATGGAGTTCTGACATGGAGGGCTGATATGGGGGTCTGATGTGATGTCCTGAAATTTATGGGCAGTCTGATAAGAGGATCTGATGAAAAATATTTTTTTCTTATTTTTCTACTCTAAAACCTAGGTGCGTCTTATGGGCCGGTGCGTCTTATATGGCAAAAAATACGGTACATAGACATTTATAATCAAAACTTTAGAGAGTTAATGTGTCTCACACTTTTAGTCTAAAATCGAGATATAGGTGCAGGTCCAGATATAGCCAAGCTAAAATTGATTCTGATGGCATAGTATTATCTTAGTTATCTCGTGACAAAAGCCATTGAAATCTATGGAAAAGTTAGTTATCTTTTTCTTGCCATTCGTTAACCATCAAGATTAGCTCTGCTGCATCTGTATCTAAAATGACTGAAACTACATTTGACCATAGTAACCAATCACAGCACTGCTTTAATTTAGAGAAATTAAATCTGAAATCTACAATATTCTTCATTTATACAAAAGCTCATCCTCGATAATCAGCCTAATTATTGTTCCGTTTCAGGGTATCTGACTGCGGATTTGTACAGTACCTATGAAACTTGCTGACCTGTTACACGTGCACTTGGCAGCTGAAGACATCTATGTCGGTCCTATGTTCATATGTGCTCACATTGTTGAGAAGAATGATCATTTAATATATGCAAATGAATGTCTAGGGACAACTGGGGCGTTGCCATTATACCAAAACTGGTGTCCTTTATTGACTGTATTACACTGCCTGATGTTCTGGCAGTGGGAGCACCAATGGATAACACATTCATCAGGGCTTGTTTGCTCTGGACTGAGTAATGCAAACTGAATGTGAGAGGAATGATTGCTACCAGAGTAATTCCTCCCTCATTCTGTTCTAGTCATTATCGGCAGCACATCCCTGATTACACTGGCAGATGTGCTGACAATAATCAGGCATCGTTCATCCTGATGAAAGTTGCTCATCAGCCGACAAATAGTGTTTGCTTGTTCATCAGTTGATCAGCTACTCAATTATATGGGCTAATTATCACAAATGAGTGTACTGATATGTGGCTCAAAAATAGTGCAGTTTAATAAGGTTCTTACAAATGAACAAAATAATAAGGTCTGTCTCTGAACTTGGCAATAACAATATATGATCACTACTATTTAAGTTTGCAATGCATCTTTCTAAAGAAATGAAAATGCAGGAAATGGCTTGGGTTCAATGTAAAAATACTCTGTGGTTTGAGAGACTAGGAATAGGTAGTCGAATACAGTATGTCTGTAAATTCATGTTCCCTGTGTTATTAAAAACTGACTGTCACACAATGTAGAATTTTCAGTTGGAGCCTGGTAGGGATTAATAAGTCTGTTAGAATAAGTGAGCTGTGATCTGCTACCTTAATGACAGCTGTGGCAATTAGGGTTGAGCAAATCAAGCTTCAAATCATAGATCCAAAGTCAATTTGTTAAAAAACTTAGTTTGTAATGATGTTTCCGTCTATAGCATTAAAACGTATGTGCTCTGTTTAGTAAAACTTCGGATTGGCCGAAGTTGTGAAAGACTTTGGTAAATGACTTCAGTATTCCTATCTGCGTATTTAAAAACATTTTAAAATAGGAATCCAAAGTCGGAGGTACCTGTCAGTACCGAAGCTGGCTTCGGATTCCTATTTTAAAATGTTTTTAAATACGCAGAAAAAAATACTGAAGTCATTTACCAAAGTCTTTTGCAACTCCAGCCGAGATGAAGTTTTAGGACATGGAGTACATACATTTTAATCCTGTACGGAAACAGCATTACAAACAAAGTTTTTTTAACAAAGCAACCTCGGATCTATGATCCAAAGCTCGATTCACTCAACCCTACAGGCAATGATTGCTATATCTGCATGTATGTCATTGAGTTTCCAGGTACTGTATTTCAACTAATTCACTGTTTCCACTTATGTCTGCCTGACATTCACATGGCTTTATCCCTCACATATTCGTTTCCCATTAAATAGTATAGCCAAAACTAAATCACAGTAGAACAAGACAATTAAAAATGATTGGACTTGAGTGCAGCTATGAGAGTGACCACAATATGTACATGTATTGTTTTTCAGAAATAACCCCAAGATGTACAAAGAGAATAGAAATGTAATGTATCATTTTTATTGATTTACTTGTGTTGTTTTTATGTATTCATCATTAAAGATGTCAGCTACTCTCCATCTGTTATACTAACTTAAGATAAATTGTTCTACACAATGGGATTAAAAGCTACCTTTTATGTACCATATGGTTTTCATACAATAATAGATCACTGCACAAGTAAAATACTCAAGGAAAATCCTGATATAATTTAGGATAAAGTTAGAATGCTAACTTTAAATCCTTGGTACCTATATACTATTTATATTGAAAATATTTTTATACAAATATTTGGAAGAAAAATACAGAATATTTTCTAGAGAAATATGTATAATCACCTCTCAAAGCCTAGATAAATTTAAAATATTTACTATAGACAAAAACTAGTAAAATCATTTACAACACAACATCAAATGTATAAAAATATGATAAATATATATAAAAATCAAATATATAAAGACAAGACAATATAGTTGCTCCTTGCGCTATTTGTGCTTTGAGCATTTATACTACAGACACACATATATATATATATATATATATATATATATATATATGTGTGTGTTCCAGCTATTTTTACCAGTGTTGTTCACAAATGAAAGAGGAAAACTGAGAAATGTAACAGGTTTTGTTATTCATGCACTGACAAATTATTTAAACTATAAAAAAAATCCATCAATTCATCAATTCAAAAGTGGTGATTAATCTAAAGTTCAAAATAATCCTGCAGTCACCTATATATACATTTACATATGCCTTTTCAAAAGCAGTCTTAATCATGGCAAACAAGTGGAGGGAGCCAGTCAAAGGGTAATGTAGCCCTTTTCGCCACCAAATAAAGGGTTAAAAGAAATGACTTGTCCTAATATTCTTGACGAGGAGTGAACAAATCTCACTTCAGATCCAAGATCTGAAGTCGATTCATTCCTAAACTTTATTCTAATCTTGTATGTAGACCAGTCTCCATGCAGCATTAAGATGTATGTGCTTCAGGGAGGCAAAATTTGTTAAGTCAGAAGTCACCCAAGACTTTGGTGAAGAACTTCTGGCTTAGATTCTACAAGCATTTTAAAATAGGAATCCAAAGTTGGCTTCAGTACCGAGGTACCAGCTGGTACCAAATCCAACTTTGGATTCCTGTTGTAAAAATTTTCTGAGGTTGTAGAATTGAAGCCCAATGTTGTCACAGAAGTCTCACATGACTTCGAACTTAACAAATTTTGCCTCCACAAAGAAGATATATTTTAATGCTGTATGGTTCAACCTGTGGCCCTCCAGCTGTTGCAAAACTACAACTCCCAGCATGCCCAGATAGCTATCAGCGTACAGCAGGGCATGATGGGAGTTGTAGTTTTATAACAGCTGGAGGCCGCAGCTGTATGGATATAGGAACTAATGTGTGGCAGCCCTGTATAACTCCTGTGTTACACAGCCAGGAGCATGCACTCCCAGTCTTTACCTTCCCAGATGCCGTGGTCACAGCTGATCACGGCACCTGAGGGGTTAAATATATGTGATAAACTTTATCGTCAATCGCATACATTAGTCCCAGGTGCCCGGAAAAATTCACAAGTTTCCAAATTTAAATTTCTCTGCTTTTAAAACAGGCAGATTTTCCATTTTAATCCATTTTTTCCTGTAACAAAACAAGGGTTAACAGCCAAACAAAACTCAATATCTACGGTATGATCCTGATTCCTTAGTTTACAGAAACAACCCATTTGTGATCATAAACTTGTATGGACACATGGCAGGGCGCAGAAGGGAAGGAACAATATATGGTTTTGGAGGGCAGATTGCACTGGGATAATTTTAAGTTGCCATGTCACATTTGAAGACCCCTTGATGCACCCCTAGAGTAGAAACTCCAAAAAATGACCCCATTTTGGAAACTACGGGATAAGGTGGCAGTTTTGTTAGTACTATTTTAGGGTACATAGGATTTTTGATTGCTCTATATTACTCTTTTTGTGAGGTAGGGTAACAAAAAAATGGCTGTTCAGGTACCGTTTTATTTTTTGTTTTTTACAATGTTCATCTGGCAGGTTAGACCATGTATTTTTTATAGAGCAGGTTGTTACGGACGAGACAATATCAAATATGTCTACTTTGTTTGTTTCAGTTTTACATAATAAAGCCTTTTTGGGAAAAAAAAAATGATTTCTGTCTCCATATTCCGAAAGCCACATTTTTTTCAGGCGATTGTCTTATGTAGGGACTAACTTTTTTGGGGTGAGATGACGGTTTGATTGGTACTATTTTGGGGTACATATGACTATTTGATCACTTGGTATTACACTTCTTGTGATGTAAGGTGACAAAAAATGTTTGTTTTAGCCAGTTTTTATTTTATTTTTTTATGGCATTTAGGTGACAGGGTGGATCAGATGATATTTTTATAGAGCCGGCTGTTATGGACGTGGCAATACCCAATAAAATTTTCTTTTTTTTTCTTTTTTTTTACAAGCTAATCATATGCATCCTACTCAGTGGCCAAATCTGATTGTGAAGGCTTGGAACTTAAACTCCAGGGACAGTGCAGGAAGAGTGCAGAGAGAGGGTATCGTTGTGTGCATTACGTTCAAGTGCACCCACTTTCATAGTTGAACTGGCTTATTCAAGGTGCTGGAAATGTCCAGGACACTGTCCCTCTTTTCAGCCATTCTCACATAGTGAGGAAAGCTCTCTTGGACTTGCAGTGTCAAAATGGTCTGCAGCTACACAGCTTAATCTGCAATGCTCTAACTCACTGGAATTCAACATTGCACAAGCTCGAGCGTTTGTATGAGCAGTGGAAAGCCGTGAATGATTTTGTCATGCATCAGACCACCTTAGCAGAGAGCATGTGTTGTTTCCAGGTCATGCAGTGTCAGGTCATGCCATTCATGTGGTAGTTGTCCCTCATGCCCCTCATATATATTTTTGAAGAGACACTGATGCTCATGCAACAGGTGACAACGAAGGATTAGGAAGAAGAATAGCTAACACATCTTGCTGTCCATCCTGTAGCTATTGAGTACCCTCAATGAGGAACTGCAATTGGAAAGAAGGAAGAAGTGTTGCCACTGGAGGAGGAAGAGGAGTCAGAGTTGGAGGAGCAAGAGGATGATGACGATGATAGTGACACCAGCCGCAACACCCAATTGTCTCCGTGGTGAGAGGAGTTGAAAAGAACTGGCTCCTCTGGCATGCTGTCCAGAATGGCAACCTGTACAGTCATGGCCAAAAGTTTTGAGAATGATACAAATATTAATTTTTACAAAGTCTACTGCTTCAGTTTTTATAATGGCAATTTGCATATACTCCAGAATGTTATAAAGAGTGATCAGCTTAACAGCAATTACTTGCAAAGTCAATATTTGCCTAGAAAATGAACTTTATCCCCCAAAACACATTTCAACATCATTGCAGCCCTGCCTTAAAAGGACCAGCTAACATCGTTTCAGTGATTGCTCCATTAACACAGGTGTGGGTGTTGATGAGGACAGGGCTGGAGATCAATCTGTCATGATTAAGTAAGAATGACACCACTGGACACTTTAAAAGGAGGCTGGTGCTTGGCATCATTGTTTCTCTTCTGTTAACCATGGTTATCTCTAAAGAAACACGTGCAGTCATCATTGCACTGCACAAAAATGGCCTAACAGGGAAGAGTATCACAGCTAGAAAGATTGCACCTCAGTCAACAATCTATCGCATCATCAAGAACTTCAAGGAGAGAGGTTCCATTGTTGCCAAAAAGGCTCCAGGGCGCCCAAGAAAGACCAGCAAGCGCCAGGACCGTCTCTTAAAAGTGTTTCAGATGCGGGATCGGGCTACCAGCAGTGCAAAGCTTGCTCAGGAATGGCAGCAGGCAGGTGTGAGTGCATCTGCACGCACTGTGAGGCGGAGACTCTTGGAGCAAGGCCTGGTCTCAAGGAGGGGAGCAAAGAAGCCACTTCTCTCCAGAAAAAACATCAGGGACAGACTGATATTCTGCAAAAGGTACAGGGAGTGGACTGCTGAGGACTGGGGTCAAATCATTTTCTCTGATGAATCCCCTTTTCGATTGTTTGGGACATCTGGAAAACAGCTTATTCGGAGAAGAAGAGGTGAGCGCTACCACCAGTCTTGTCTCATGCCAACTGTAAAGCATCCTGAAACCATTTATGTGTGGGGTTGCTTCTCAGCCAAGGGAATCGGCTCTCTCACAGTCTTGCCTAAAAACACAGCCATGAATAAAGAATGGTACCAGAATGTCCTCCGAGAGCAACTTCTCCCAACCGTCCAAGAGCAGTTTGGCGATCAACAATGCCTTTTCCAGCATGATGGAGCACCTTGCCATAAAGCAAAGGTGATAACTAAATGGCTCAGGGAACAAAACATAGAGATTTTGGGTCCATGGCCTGGAAACTCCCCAGATCTTAATCCCATTGAGAACTTGTGGTCAAACATCAAGAGACGGGTGGACAAACAAAAACCTACAAATTCTGACAAAATGCAAGCATTGATTGTGCAAGAATGGACTGCTATCAGTCAGGATTTGGTCCAGAAGTTGATTGAGAGCATGCCAGGGAGAATTGCAGAGGTCCTGAAGAGGAAGGGTCAACACTGCAAATATTGACTTGCTGCATTAACTCATTCTAACTGTCAATATAAGCTTTTGTTACTCATAATATGATTGCAATTATATTTCTGGATGTGATAAAAACATCTGACAAACACACATAAAAACCAGAGGGCAGCAGATCATGTGAAAATATAATATTTGTGTCTGTTAAAGGGTTAATTAATTACTAATATTATGTGGAATATTATTAATTAATATTCATAAATAGGCGTAACCGGCTGACGCTAGCTCCGCCTATTTATTTCCCACACTGTTCTATTCCCTACACGCTTAAGCTATAGCGGCGACTACAAAGACAATGTAAACTGTATTTTAAACAATAAAATACTTTATTACAAAACAATGTCTACCGTCTAATTATTTAGACTATATCTATATATATTTATATTAGCGTATATAAATATATATACATATAGCCGCACAACAATACAATATTATACACCGACTACACTGTACACTTCCCACAATTAATTCCACCCACAATACTAAATACACACACTCACAATATTACACAATATAGCAGCCCACCCTCACCTACACTTATACTGTCCCTGGGAACAAAGGGTTAAAGCAATCAGGGAATAGCGAGGGGTAATGGCAGGGAAGGGGTTAATGGTATAGGGTTGCAGGGGTATATATGGCAGGGCAAGGCAGGGATCCAGGGGTTTGATTGCCGGGCAGGGCACTCCAGGGGTTGCAAGGGGTAGGGCAATCAGGGGTTCAAGGGTCTGGAGTAGGGGTTGCAGGACAGATACTGGCAGGGCAGAGGATCCAGGGGTTACAGGGCAGGGCTGTAGGGGTTACTGGAGCAGGGGTTGCAGGGCAGTTGCAGGGGTATAATACAGTCTGGGGTACAGGGTTAGGGGTAATGCAGGGCACCAGGGGATCTGGAGCAGGGGTTGCAGGGCAGGGATACAGGTTACTCAGCCTTCCGGGGTCTTCTGCTCGTTGGTCCAGGGGATGATTCTTCCAGGTGGGGAGGCACGGCTCAACTGCCGAGCACAGGGCGATCGGGGTTTTTAAACCCGATCGCCCGCGCTCCCGTGTTCCCGCGCTGCCGGTGTGCGCGCTTGCGAGCGCACGCCGGCAGCCCTGTGCGCACGTGGTCTGGCGCAGTGAAATGACGTCACTGCGCCAGCACGAGCGCACAGGAATTCACAGGCGGAGGATCTCTTTGATCCTCCTGCCTGTGAGTCACCCTCGTATCTCCGGCGCTGTAATTACAGCGCCGGAGGAGGGAGGAGGACAGAGACAGGGAAACCTTTTGTTTCCCTGTCTTGTTAATCACCCCCAGCAGCGCTGAGGGTAATTAACAGAAGGGACAGAAGATCGATCGATCTTCTGTCCCTTTGAAGTACCTGAGACTGGACCAGTCATCAGGTCTCCATCTGTCCCCAGCAGATGGGCGATTGTCCATCTGCTGGGGGCTATGGGGGGGCACCTGGCTGAATGCATGTATCTTAGATACATGTTCATGACTGGGAATCATGCACATGTATCAATATACATTTGGGGAATATATTAGGGGTATATAAATGAGAAAGGGGGCCATATTATACATATAGATGTATATACATAAATATGGGGCATATATACATACATCTATATGTATCAGGCACTATGGGACTGAAGGGGGCATGAAGGGGACACATGAAGGGGACTGTGGGGCCATCTGAGGCCCAGACACGTATATGGGGCCAGAGACCCCAATGTGGGGTCATATATCTCTATATCTATATATATATCTATATATATACATATATATATATATATATATATGCATGCCTAATTAAAGGGGCATGCATGCATATACATATATATATTACAGGGCCAACACTTCCTTCTACAGTGTCATTCTCAAAACTTTTGGCCATGACTGTAGTCTCCCTTTCTTATGCAGTGACAGGTGGATTGGTGACATCAAGTAGTCTGATTACAGGATAACCATGCTTTTAGACCGTCTCTATTAAAGGTCCCCAAAATTGGGGAATGTTTTCCTGCCGAAGAAAGGGAAGCCAAATTACACTATTACCAGGAAACACTGTGTACACAACTTGCTGCAGCTGCAGTGAGCAAATGCCTGCTGTCAGCATGTCTGAAAGAGAGCCCCCCCCCCCTCACAGGTATTAGATTAGAAGGGAACAAGCGAGGAGCAGGAGTCATAGAGAAGTCCCCTGTGGCAGGATCAAGGTGCCCAAATACGGGAGAAAGCTTGATAAAACCTCGATTCCCAGTGAGAAATTTCTTCAAACCTGGCGATCAGGTCTATCTTGTTTAAGCAGTGTAAGATTGAGGGAAACTTTCTAGACTTCCAGTCAAGTGGGATTAAGAGCCTGGCAGCTGCCAACGCGTGGTTAAGAAGCCATCTAGTTTTCGTAGGTATGTCTGAGGGGAAGAACTAGAGCAAAGCTATATGTGGTTTGAGTGAGAGGGAGGTATTACATACCTTATTAATAATCCTGAGGATCTGATGCCAGAAAGGTTTGATTGACTCGCCGTTCCACCATACATGTAAAAAGGAGACCCTGACTCGCACGCATCTCCAGCATTTATTGTGTCATACATCTGACTCAACCTGAGTGGTGTTAAATACTACCTTGAAAGTATTTTGTAGGAGTTTTCTTTTATCTTCACACGCTTGAAAATATGTTTGTTGTTGCGTAAAAGTGATGCAATTTGGGAAGTTGAGAATTTGATTTGAAACTCTCTTTCCCATTCTCTTATGAAGTAAGGGGTTAATGGGTTTTCCAGGGGAAGAGAATGTTTGTTTATGGTGAAAAATATTTTAGATGGTGTTTTCGTTTGTGTGCTTATTAGCCATTGTGGCACTTATTAGCCATTGTGTTTTGAAGTGGGAAAATTACAGCCCTTTGTAGGGTGTATTAGTGGCAAAAAAACAGTTTTATTTGGCCTACAGCGCCAAAGTTATATATTCAAGCCAGTCAAGCCTTCTATCATCTATTATTGGTGCAAAAAAAACGTAACGTAATATAACGTAATATTTGCTCTGTGCTGAAGTGAGAAAATTACAGCCCCTTGAAGCGTGTATTAGTGGCAAAAAAAGTTTATTTGGCCTACAGCGCCAATGTTATTTATTGTCAAACCTACTGGAGTTTATTAGTGGTGTGAAAAAACTTATTAGTCGCTCTGTGCTGAAGTGGGAAAATTACAGCCCTTTGTAGCGTGTATTAGTGTTGAAAAAAATTTTTAGTTGGCGTACAGGGCCAAAGTCATTTTTTGTCAAACCTTCTGGCGTTTATTAGTGGTGCAAAGAAACGTAGTAGATGCTCTGTGCTGAAGTGGGAAAATTACAGCACTTTGTAGCATGTATTAGTGGCAAAAAAAAAAGGTTTAGTTGGCGTACAGCGCCAAAGTTAAATTTTGTCAATCCTTCTGTCACTTATTAGCAGTGGAATAAGACTTATTAGCCGTTGTCTGGTGAAGTGGGAAAATTACAGCCCTTTGTAGCGTGTAGTAGTGGCAAAAAAAGTTTTATTTGGCCTACATCGCCAAAGTTATATATTGTCAAACACTTCTATCATCTATTACTGGTGCAAAAAAGGTAATATTCGCTCTGCGCTGAACTGAGAAAATTACAGCCCTTTATAGCGTGTATTAGTGGCAAAAAAAAAAGTTTTAGTTGGCGTACAGCGCCAAAGTTATCTATTGTCAAACCTTCTATCATCTATTACTGGTGCAAAAAAATGTAATATTCGCTCTGTGCTGCAGTGGGAAAATTACAGCCCTTTATAGTGTGTATGAGTGGCAAAAAAGTTTTAGTTGGACTACAGCGCCAAAGTTATATATTGTCAAGCCTTCTATCATCTATTGTTGGTGCAAAAAAGTGGAATATTCACTCTGTGCTGAAGTGGGAAAATTATAGCCCTTTGTAGCGTGTATTAGTGGCAAAAGTTTTATTTGGCCTACATTGCCAGAGTTATTTATTGTAAAAACCTTCTATCATCTATTACTGGTGCAAAAAAACATAATATTTGCTCTGTGCTGAAGTGGGAAAATTACAGCCCTTTGTAGCGTGTATTAGTGGCAATAAAAAGTTTATTTGGCCTACAGCGTCAAAGTTAAATCTTGTCAAACCTGACGTTTATTAGTGGTGCAAAAAACGTATTAGTCGCTCTGTGCTGAAGTGGGAAAATTGCAGCCCTTTGTAGCATGTATTAGTGGCAAAAAAGTTTTAGTTGGCGTAGAGCGCCAAAGTTATATATTGTCAAGCATTCTATGATCTATTATTGCTGCAAAAAAAAAACGTGATATTTGCCCTGTGCTGAAGTGGGAAAATTATAGCCCTTTGTAGTGTGTATTAGTGGCAATTAAAAAGTTTTATTTGGCCTACAGCGCCAAAGTTATTTATTGTCAAACCTTCTATCATCTATTACTGGTGCAAAAAAACGTAAAATTCGCTCTGTGCTGAAGTAGGAAAATTAAAGCCCTTTGTAGCGTGTATTAGTGGCAAAAGAAAAGTTTTAGTTGGTATACAGCACCAAAGTTAAATTTTGTCAAACCTTCTGTCAGTTATTAGTGGTGGCAAAATACTTATTAGCCATTGTGTGGTGAAGTGGGAAAATTACAGCCCTTTGTAGCGTGTATTAGTGGCAAAAAAAGTTTTATTTGGCCTACAGCACCAAAGTTATGTATTGTCAAGCCTACTATCATCTATTACTGGTGCAAAACAACGTAATATTCACTCTGTGATGAAGTGGGAAAATTGCAGCCCTTCGTAGCGTGTTTTAATTTCCTTTTGATTTATTTATTTCATCTTACAGCATGTCAGACAGAGAAGTGACAGACCCTGCACGGGGGAGTGGTAGAGGCCTAAATGTTTCTGGCGCAAGCACAGGTCGCAGCTGAGTAAGGGGGCATGGCAGCAGGGGTCACGTTATGAGGCCTGAGCTCCCGGTGTCATTTAGCAGTCGGGTCTTGACCAGCAGCACAGTGGTTCTTGAATGGTTGACTCGGTCTTCAACTTCATCCCAAATGACGTCAGACACCCCCAGCCAAGAATCGGTGGGCTCGTCAGACACAACCCTTAGTTGGCATAGCCCGGGAGCAGGCCCTGTGCACTCACCTGTCCTAAACCTGCTTCTGTCCTTTTCTTTTCCCTCAGCCAGAGAAGTAATTTATGCTGTGGGCTCAGCTCCACTTTACAGCGAGGACGATCTACTGGAGGACAGTCAGCAGCTACTGGCCAGCCAAGATGTGGAGGAGACATCCGCAGATTCCTCAGTTAGGCAGGCAAATAGTGATGAGGAGAGTGGCATGGGAGCTAGGGTTGCATGCAGTCAGGCTCCTGACCCACAGACCATTGAGGAGGACATTAGTGATGTGCAGATGATGATGATGTAGCCTATCGCTCTTGTGAGCCGGGTGAATTAGGGGCTTCATCATCAGGAGAAGAGGGTCGCAGCTTGCACATGAGGCAGCGACGGAGGAAGCAAGTCACTAGCGTGGCCAGGTAGCAGGGTGGCAGCAGTGGGAGGCTGGGAGCCAAACGTGCACGGGGTAGACCACCCGCTTTGCAGGAGCCGGTGCTGGGCCGGAAAGTAGTGGTGCAGGGGTTCAAGGAGGCAGTGTTGGTAGCAGCCAGTTAGAGCGGAGTGTTGGGGGTAAAATCACGTACTCGGCGGTGTGGCAGTTTTTCGTTAAGCCGCCGGGTGAGGTGAACCTAGCTATTTGTAGAATCTGTGGGCAGAAGGTGAAGCATGGCACCACAAATAAAGTTGCCTGGGAGAACCGTGGCTCCAGTGTGGTGGTCCAGCCTGCCGCAGCAGCTGCAGCATCACCCAGTGGCGCGCACCCCATTTCAGGCAGTCAAGGCTCCTCCACCTCAGCCGAAGGAAGCTGTCTGTCCTTCCCATCATCTGATGCTCCTGCTCTTCCGCCTACTCCTCGTCAGTCATTCCATCAGCAATCGATCAGTGAAGCCATTGCCAAGAGACAGCAGTATGCGTGTACACATCCAACGGCACAGAAGCTGAACGTGCTCCTGGCCAAGTTGCTGGTGCTGCAGTCCCTCCCTTTCCAAGTGGTGGACTCTGAACCTTTCAGAGAACTAATGGCTTGTCCTTGAGCCTGTCGGTGTCTGCAAAAGTTCATGGCAGCGCCAACGTGTGGAGGCTCTAATTACGGTCAGGGACAGTATAAGTTCTTTATGGCCCACTTGGTAAATGTGGTTCCTGCACAGCCAAACCAGTAACTTGGCCAGGCGATGCCGCTTCCGCCTCCACGTTCTCATGCCATCGCTTCTGCGACAATGTTTGCCTCCTCACCCTCCACCATGTTCTTAGCCTCCACTGCAGGAACAATTCACAGTACCCCACCAGCATACCACATGTGCAGGGCACGCCGGTGTCAAGCAATTCTACACCTCATTTGCCGGGGCGAATGGAGTCACACAGGGAAGGAACTGCTCCGCGACATTCATCAAGAAATCTAATCCTGGCTTTCCCCACGACAACTCAAAATCAGAACAATGGTGACCAACAACGGTATGAACATGGTGTCTGCACTGCATCAAGGAGGGCTGTGCCATGCACCCTGTATGGTGCACGTGTTCAATCTGGCTGTCAAGCGGTTCCTAAAGTCTTCTACCCATCTGCAAGACATCCTAAAAATGTCCAGGAACTTTGCATGCACTTCAGCCACTCCAACACCGCCAAGCACACCCTCCTTGAGCTACAGCGGCAGAACGATGTCACCCAACATAGGCTGATATGTGATGTTTCCACCCGTTAGAATTCCACCCTCCATATGTTAGACCGACTATACGAACAAAGAAAGGCCATACACGATTTCATGATGATTCAAGCGGACAGAGGTACTCCCCTGTGTAACTTCGATGTCAGCCAGTGGCAGCTCATGCATGACACCTGCCGTTTGATCGTGCCCTTTGAGGAGGCCACTTTATTTGTCAGTCGCCAGGACTACGGGATGAAAAAACGTCATTCCACTCATTCATATCCTGGAAAAGATGCTGTTAAATCTGGTTGGTCAGGGGACAGGAGATGTGGCGACTATATCTCATGGCCAAATGAGCCCTGTGGGGCTGAACTGGAGGAGGAGGACATTGGAGAACAAAAAATGTCTAGAGAAATGGGTAGTTTCTCTACCAAGGTGACAGGGGAGGAGGAGCAGGAGGAGCAGGAGCAGCCAGAGGAGCTACAGGGTGATAAGGAAGAGGAGGCAGAGGACCCAGACACACTGTGGCAGTATGCAGTGGAGATTGAGGCAGGGCGTACCTCCGAGTCACTTGCGCAAATGGCCCGATGCATGCTCACTTGCTTGCGTAGTGACAGCCGTATTGTCACCATTCGGCAGAGGGATGACTACTAGCACTCCACCCTATTAGACCCTCTCTACCGGTCCAAAATGGGGCCTTTTTTACACCCGTCGAGAGGGAGGACAAACTGAACTACTATAGAGACATCCTATGTAGTCAGTTGGCTGCTGCCTATATGCGCCATTGTCCTTCCTCTCGCAGGTCTGACCGGGGGGGCCCTCTGCACTCACATTCCACTGCCATGGTTGCTGGGGGGTAGGGGTGGCAGTAGCAGTACCAGTTCCATCAGCAGCAGCCTGAGTCTAGAGTCTCTGATGAGCAGCTTTCTTCACCAGCATAGTGAAAAAATTACTCCCAGCAGCATCAGCTAGACCTGGAGAAGGACCTGAAACAGCAGGTGGTGGCATACTTTGACAGCACCCTGCCACCCGTCATTGAAGATCCGCTGGACTACTGGGCAGTCAAACTAGATTTGTGGCCACAACTGGCCGAATTTTCTCTGAAAAAACTGTCCTGCCCGGCCAGTAGTGTGGCATCAGAGCGGGTGTTTAGTACGGCGGGGTCCATAGTTACCCCAAGGAGAACTTGCCTGTCCACCCAAAATGTGGAAAGACTGACCTTTTTCTAAATTAATCAGGCGTGGATCAGCCAGGATTTCCAAACACCAACGCCAGATGCATCAGATTAGATCATTCATGCTGTCTTGACTAGAAAACTGTTTCTTCTGGATACCTGCCTCACCAAATATTCTGATGCTGTCACCTGCCTAATGCCAAGTGCTCCTTCTTACACCCACCATCGTCAGCGTGTAGTGTTATTACTACCCACCTCCCCACACTGTCGTCGTGCCACTCTGTAGTCTGCTGCTGCTACTGCCTCCATAATGTCTTCGTTCCACTCTGTGGCCTCCTGATGCAACTGCTACTGCCTCCATAATGTCGTTGTACCATTCCCTAGTCTGCCGTGGCTGCTGCTACTGCATCCATAATGTCGTCGGCCACTCTGTGGCCTCCTGATGATGATGCTCCCACCACTTCAACACACTGTCGTTGCGCCATGGTGTGACTTCATAATTCTGCTACTACGGCTGCTGCCACTTGCACACTCTGTCGTTGTGCCACTCTGTGACCTCATAATTTGACTACTACTGCTTCCACTTGCACACTCTGTCGTTGTGCCACTCTGTGACCTCATAATTTGACTACTAATGCGGCTGCCACTTCCACACTCTGTCGTTGTGCCACTCTATCACCTCCTGATGCTACAGCTACTGCCACTGCCTCCTATACACTGTCGTCGTGCCACTCTGTGGTCTCCTAATGCTATAGCTGCTGTCACTGCCTCGTCTACACTGTCGTCGTGCCACTCTGTGGTCTCCTGATATTACAGCTGCTTCCACTGCCTCCTCTACACTGTCGTTATGCAACTATGTATGCTGCGACTGCCTCCTCTACACTGTCATCATACCACTTTGTGGTCTCCTGATGCTACAGCTGCTGCCACTGCCTCCTCTACACTATTGTCGTGCCACTCTGTGATCTCCTGATGCTACTGCCACTGCCTCCTCTACACTGTCGTTGTACCACTCTGTAGTCTCCTGATGCTACAGCTACTGCCACCTCTACACTGTTGCCATGCCACTCTGTGGTCTCCTGTTGCCCTTTAAGTAATTCCTGTATCATCACATTACATGTAATGCTACTCTTAGACATGAGGATGTGGCAATGATGTTTGAAATTGAATAAAGTTCAAACATGCATAACTTCATTTTACCATGTTTTACATGGTTTTTCAGCTAAATACATATTCATATAATTTTATTTAGATATTTATTTACTTTGCATTCAAATTTGAGATGGAATAGTGAACACTAAAATGACATATGTTTCACTTGGGGCAAAATGTAAAGCAGCGCATTAATGTGCAATCATATTAATCAACGTTAAATGACCTCTAGGTTTCCACTATTAAAGAAAAGATAACCACTTATTGAAAGAGGGGACATATACAGCAATGTAATTATTGCTTAACAAGCATCCTATCCAATTTATCCTGACCATATGGCCAACATATGACCATACAAGCAGATCTTCAGATATAGCCATGTGAGCAAATCCATAAAGTCACTTTATTTTAAAGAATGCTCCTGCATAGAGACCACGGAGATACCTCTGGATGTGCAAGGCACGTTCTCTAGGACATGTTGTAAAATCAACCCTGCATCTCAATTAGTTACTGTATGTACCTTCTTCTTTATGCTTTTTGAATGACATTTTACAACTCTCCACATATTCATTGCATATTGTGTAGGAGACTTGATTATTTTCAGCTTATTTTGATTAAACTTATCTTGTATCTTTCATGATTAATAGACTAATTAAAAATGGAAGGAGAACACAAGCCTCATCTCTAATCTGCAACTATACACAAGCAGGATGCATTTCTCTGATGCTGGGAAGGCTGCAATTGTGTCTATCTTGGGAAAAGCCTTTGGAAATGTGAGTGTTTTTGGCGCTGAACATTTAAAAAAAGATGTTTCTGGGCTTCCCCTAGGCCAGGGATAAGCAACCTCCTGTAATGAAAAACTACAAATCCATGCATGAAAAACTGCAAATCACTTTCTTAGCTGTTCTTGGAGCTCCCATAGAAGTGAACAGAATATGCTGAGAGTTGTAGTTTCACAACAGCTGCAATACCAGAGGTTGCTGTACCTTGGCCTAAACTCAGTCTTACCTCAATTACTTTGATCTGAGCCATAGATATACCCCGATGCACGTTGGCAAATCTTGGGTGCTCTTGCAGAGCCTTCCAAAAGTGAAGCACTTGAAGGGATCCTTGTCCAAACTGAGTGTGACCTTCCTGAGAGGGGACCTAAGAAACTTCAAACTGTTGGCTAACTGTATCCAGTCTGTCCTTGCATCTCACTCGTGTCACTCACTTGTGTCCTTGCTGACTTTGATGCTGCCACAAGTGCTGCTTTTGACAAGTTTCCTGCAGTAGTATCTCACCCCCAAATACAGATACATGGATTGATTTGGCAACTTTTCTAACAATAGAAAATTCATTAGCATGGATTCCTATTAAAGTAGAAGAGCAATTCTAGGCAAATAGTATTTAGATAATATGACTGTATCTTTACAGTGTCCAGACACATCAGCTAAAATTCAAGCTCAATTACATAGAAATGTGTAGGTACCATATCATATTTAAAGCACTTAAATGTAACACTTAATATAGTTCTATAATGTTTGAATATAATGAGATGTTTAAATATTCATGTAAATCTTATTAAAATATCTAGAAAATGGTAATATAATTAGTGATCTAGGCTAGAGATGAGCAAATCATTCAAAAAATTATTCGCCGAACTTTTCCTAAGATTCGTATATTCGACGAATAGATTTGTTGTATTTGAATACAAAATATACATTATTATGTGCTATTAGCAAACATTCGCGCACTAAGAATGAACATTCATTTAAAAAATGTACGCAACTTCTTACAAGACGTACGCATGAGCTTACAAATAGCTTACAAATCCTCAGCGTACTATTGTCTACACGATTACGTAATACGCAGGCACGTAAGAGGAGAGGCCGCGGCGTGCACTCCGCAGAGGCAGAGCGAATATTCGAAAATGGCATCCAGACGATCCTCATCATTTAGCTCTGCTGCACAGCTGAAATACATAGTCCGGCTGATGGACCACCAGGATTATGATTTACAAAGGCACACACCTCCACCCGAACCAGCATAAAAAGGAGGTGATCCAGCAGGTGATCCGAGGCTTGCGCCATCGTTTTGACACCTTGCAGAACACCGTGCCAGATCCAGCGTAAATGGTCTGATCTGAAATCGCCCTCAGAGGCAGTATTTATATTTGAGGTAGAACAAGTAAGGTGCTGTCTATCTGGCTAAGTGCATAGTACAACCATCCACCATACAATAAAGTGAATATGAGGACACATTGCGGTACCTGTAAAGAAATACACACAATGGGCAACATACTTGAAAACGTTGCTGAAAGGTAAAAACATTAGTGCAAACAATCCAGTGCAAACAATATAGTGCAAATACATTATAGGTATAATGTAAACATTTTAAATATCACCTACCTAGTATGCTCACAGACACGTTTAAGTCTCTTTTCTTCTGACGCTTGTCATAGAACTGGAGCAGAGTCCCAAACTCAGTTGTAATTTGTAATCCACATGGGTAAAATTGTAATCCAAATGGGTAAAAAAAATTGCAGCAAAGGTTCCTTAAAAAACCCTCTTTCAAGGGGCTCCCCAATAACCTGAAAAGGGGGGGAAAAAGGGATGAGGTGCACGTATGCGCAACTTGGTTAAAACTTTTTTTTTTGATGGGGGGAGTCCTGACAATCCATGTCCATCTAGGTGAGGACAAACTCAGGGCAACAAAAAAACAAACAAACGCCAACTAGTGCTCACCCTTCAGGTTAAGTCCATGTTGTGGCTCCCATAAAAGCTGCAGGATACTTACTTAAGGACCAGCAGGTCCTCTTCACTGCTACTGGAGCTAAAAGACATGAGAGGGCGCTCCTGCCTCATGAAAGCGACACTGGCTGCGGCAGCAGACCCCCATGACCTCTCAGGGATGGTGACTGGGCAGTCACACTGGCAAGGGCCTTGGCAACTTGGGCCTTGCCCATTACCTTGTAGTGGTCAGATCCTCCCGCCGGCATACAAGGTGACAGAATCTCCGTCTGTAAGGGCTCTGGTAACGGTCTTCCGCGAGCGGCGGACTGTGCGGCCTGCACCTGCCATTGCAGTTTGTATTGTACAACCGATGGCTGGTACACAAAACTGTTGGTGGTCTTCTGTCCCACATGAAGGATCGGTGGCGGTGGCAAATCTGGTATCAGGGGTTCCAGCTGAGCTTGGGATTTCTCCTCAGATCGCAGAGTCCCATCATTGGTCTCATGGGAACACCGAGCCTCTTCTGCAGCCTGGGCCTCCTCACTCCAGTCTTCCGGGGGTGCTGCAGGAGTAGCTGGTCACTTAAGGAGTTTCACCTCAGTAGCAAAAGGACCTTGGAGGCTCTTCATGGGGGTATACTCCACGTAATCCCCTGCGTGGAGATTGTGGTGGACGGGTGGAAGATACAGCCGCTTTACAGAACGGCGGTTGACATATAATTCTTCCGCCGTCTCCTCATCACGATAAAACCTACTCCCCGTTCCACACTGAACCAAATAGCGGTACCCTTTCGCCGCTCCAGCTTAGGGTCACCGGACTGTGGGTGCTCCAAAACCTGCACAACCCACTCCTCTACCAATTTTTTGTATTCCCAGAGGGACAGGGCGTTCCGGGTGACAGCCTTGGGGACCATGGAATTTTGCCGAAGGGAGTAGTCCTTCCATGGCGGAGCGGGAACTCCTGCCACCTCCGCCATGTCAGCCAGTGGAGTGAACACCTCAGAGGGCACCTCAACCGACTTCTTAGGCTGCCGGACATATTGAGAGACGTAGATCTCCTCCGGTTCCTTCTCCTCATAGGGGTCGGTGCCCCACACCATGCCTCCCCAGTCAGGGCCTCGCTGTGTCTCCATCTTAATTTCCTGATTTGCCTCGTCTTCCTCGCGCACTGAAGAAGGAGGCGGAGCTACCAGGGAGGAGTCTGCATCGCTAATGAATTGAATTCATACACAACAGCGTATAGAGTAACTTATACGTAGCAATAGCATATAATTTATAGGACAAACTACGTAGCGAATGCGAATCACCTAATATTCGGATTCGCTTTGCAGCTGAAAATTCCCAAGATTCGATACGAATCAACGAATCGACGAATCGATTCGCTCATCTCTAATATAGGCATAAGGTCTCAATGCCAAACTTGTGGTATTGTCTCGTTTGGTAAACCCATTCCCAAGATTCCTATTAGAAAAACAAGAATAACATGGGTTTCTAGGACTTAAATATATAACCAATATCATAATAATGAGGTCATTAATATCAGATTGGTGGGAGTCTGACTCCTCAGCTGTTGAAAGGAGCCACAACACTTGGACAAGCACTGCAGCAGCCGTTTCAAACAGCTGATGGATACTAGGTGTTGGACTTCCATCTATCAAGTATTGATGACTGATCCAAAGGATAATTCATGAATATGTAATTCCCAGAAAATCTCTTGAAGGGAAGGAAATGCCCTCCCCTTTTCAGTATTTTCAACTATTAGAGTGGACTGTAGCTACTTAAAGCTCTGGAGGACCTTCATGTTCGTGCAGTGGGACTATCTGAGATCAGTTAATTGTCAGGTGATCCTTCTAAAAAAAAGGGTTTCTCCAATGCTAGTAGCCCCTTTAAGTACTTTAATGCCATATAAAAAGAACATATAACAGAGCATATACACAATTTAAATCTCTTCTAACTTTATTTTTTGTCACATGTTTCTGGTAATAAAACTTTTACAAAGTTGACTATTCAGGAGTTGCTTTTAAAGAATAATACTTCTATACATATTTATATATTTAATAAATGTGAATATTTATCTGTTTTGAAAATACATTTTGGTTGACTTGACGAAAATGGCACAACAGGGATTCATGCCGGGAACATATAAAGCAATATTCTGCCTTTATGATTATTACAGCGGATGCTGATTTAGCTTTTAGTGTTAATCTACTTTTGACAACACTTGCAGAGACCAAATGACTTGCCTTCAATGTTCATAATAATTGTTATGAAAATCAAGATTCAGGTATTGACTGTGAACACTTCAGTGACTTTTATCAACAGGGATCATTTTGTAACATTTTACAAAGCAGTTTTTTTCCACAATTTTGCCTTAGTAAATCAGTCTTAAAATGGCACAGTGTGCTTTGTGGTCTACAGAAAGCTACTGTTTGCATTTCTAAGAGCTCTGTGCACCTGGCACACAAATGGTAATTTCCCTCAGTAAGGCCCATAACTTGACATAGAAAAAAAAGGGATTTCAGTCAGCACATCCCAGTGCGCAGGTGCACGTTGCTATGGCTAAATGCACAAGGAAAGAAAAATACATACAATGCAATGGCACACTGCCAACCAGATAATGCACAAAATGCCATAGTGATATGAGGTATTCTGAAGCTAATGCTATGCTTGCTTAGTAAATTAGAGATTCTTGGCAAATATATTTTGTACAAAATTATCTGAGCCCATCCACCAAATCATCAAGGTGATCTCTGTAGGACAGGAATAGAGATGAGCGAACATGCTCGTCCGAGCTTGGTGCTCGTTCGAGCATTAGGGTACTCGTAGGTGTTCGATACTCAGGCGATCATCTCGAGATACTCGAGGAAATGGCATCTTCCTCTTCCTGCATGTTTGGCTTTTTCTCAGCCAATCAACAAGCAGGAGAGTCTTTGGTACCCCCTAGCATCACGTAGAACCCCTACAAGTCGATAGCAGGGATTGGCTGGTCAGATCAGATGACCTGAGAATATAAGAATCTGGTCCCGTGCTGCTCGCCTCAGACGCCGCCTGGATGAGATTAGGGATAGAGCTGCTGTCTGTCAGGGAGAGTGTTAGGGCCTCAATTTAGAATTTAACCAGGCAGGAATCATCCACAAAGAACCCAACAGTCCTTCTAAGGGCTACAACGACCTTTTATTGGCTTCCTCTTGGCTGCTGGCTGGGACTTGTAGTGCAGCTACCGCCATCTTGGCTACACACTGTTAGGGCGTGAAATTAGAATGTGGTTAGGCAGGAATCATCCACAATAAACCCAACGGTCCTTCTAAGGGCTACAACGACCTTTTTTTTGCACAACCATTTTTTTTGGCCTCCTCTCGCTGTCTGGGACTTGTAGTGCAGGTACCGCCATCTTGGCTACACACTGTGCACAGCGACTGGTGGCAAAAAGGGGACAGCACATGGTCCACACAGACCCCAATGAAATTGCCCAAAGTCCTCTCAGTACTCATTTTTGCTGCTGCTGTACCTTGGCTTGCTGGGATCTGTAGTGCAGTCTAGAGAATACGTTTTTTTCTCTCAGTTATATATACTAGAGTCCAGTGAAAAATTGTGTGGTGTGCGGTACACTAGCCGCAGTCTAGAGAATTTCTTTTTTTTTCTCTCAGTTATATTTACTACAGTCCAGTGAAAAATTGTTTAGTGTGCGGTACAATAGCCACAGTCTAGAGAATTTCTTTTTTTTCTCTCAGTTATATATACTACAGTCCAGTGAAAAATTGTTTGGTGTGCGGTACAATAGCCACAGTCTAGAGAATTCCTTTTTTTTCTCTCAGTCATATATACTACAGTCCAGTGAACAATTGTGTGGTGTGTGGTACACTAGCCGCAGTCTAGAGAATTCCTTTTTTTTTATTATATATACTAGAGTCCAGTGAAAAATTGTGTGGTGTGCGGTACAATAGCCGCAGTCTAGAGAATACGTTTTTTCTCTCAGTTATATATACTACAGTCCAGTGAAAAATTGTGTGGTGTGCGGTACAATAGCCGCAGTCTAGAGAATACGTTTTTTCTCTCAGTTATATATACTACAGTCCAGTGAACAATTGTGTGGTGTGCGGTACACTAGCCGCAGTCTAGAGAATTCCTTTTTTCTCTCTCCGTTATATATACTACAGTCCAGTGAAAAATTGTGTGGTGTGCGGTACAATAGCCGCAGTCTAGAGAATACATGTTTTCTCTCAGTTATATATACTACAGTCCAGTGAACAATTGTGTGGTGTGCGGTACACTAGCCGCAGTCTAGAGAATTCCTTTTTTTCTCTCAGTTATATATACTACAGTCCAGTTAAAAATTGTGTGGTGTGCGGTACACTAGCCGCAGTCTAGAGAATACATGTTTTCTCTCAGTTATATATACTACAGTCCAGTGAACAATTGTGTGGTGTGCGGTACACTAGCCGCAGTCTAGAGAATTCCTTTTTTTCTCTCAGTTATACACACCACAGTCCAGTGAAAAATTGTGTGGTGTGCGGTACACTAGCCGCAGTCTAGAGAATACATGTTTTCTCTCAGTTATATATACTACAGTCCAGTGAACAATTGTGTGGTGTGCGGTACACTAGCCGCAGTCTAGAGAATTCCTTTTTTTCTCTCAGTTATATATACTACAGTCCAGTGAAAAATTGTGTGGTGTGCGGTACAATGGCCGCAGTCTAGAGAATACGTTTTTTCTCTCAGTTATAAGCCTGAGAAACCGTGACCAAGGTAGGCCCCGCAATCCTCAGTGTGGGCAGCACATGAGCGGCCCCAGGGTCACACTCGGTCCCAGCCTCAACCAAGTTAACCCTATGTGCCGTCAGGGAGATATAGTGTCCCTGCCCGCCAGCACTTGTCCACATGTCCGTGGTTAGGTGGACCTTCTCATTAACCTCGTTGGTCAGGGCACGGATGATGTTCTCTGACACGTGCTGGTGTAGGGCTGTGACGGCACATCAGGAAAAATAGTGGAGGCTGGGGATCAAGTACCGAGGGACAGCCACTGCCATCAGGTTGCGGAAAGCCTCAGTCTCTACCAGTCTATAGGGCAGCATCTCCAGGCTCAGCAGTTTGGAGATGTGGATGTTTAGGGCTTGTGCATGTGGGTGGGTGGAATTGTATTTGCACTTGCGCTCAAATGTCTGATGTAAAACAGATTACCGCTGCGCTGGGACATATTGATGGAGGGTGTGGAGGATTGTGGAGGTGAAGGGATGGTTGTAGGGCGGGAGGCGCTCGTGCCGGGGTCCTGGGTGGGGGGTTGACTCGCAGAGCCAGCATGTGACACAGGGGAAGGAGCAGTGGTGTGACCCGCAGGAGGTGAACGGCCTTGGTTCCACTGAGTCGGGTTTTTAGCACTCATATGCCTGCGCATGCTGGTAGTGGTTAGGCTGGTAGTGGTGGCTCCCCTGCTGATCCTGGTGTGGCACAGGTTGCACACCACAGTCCGTTGGTCATCTCACTTTCTTTAACCCTTTGGCGCATTTGGACGTAACTGTACGTCCAAAGTGCAAGTAAGTTGCTGCATTTGGACGCGCAGTTACGTCCAAACTGCTTACCGGGACTGTGACACTATAAAGTGTCACAGCCCCGGAGTCTCCGCTCTCCCGGAGAGCAGAGACGTCGGGGAATCCGGCAAGGGACCAATCAGAGTGGTCCCTTGCCAGCAAGCGCTCCGATTGGTTAGTCTCTGCAGACTAACCAATCGGAGCGCTTCAGTATTAAAATGCCGGTTTCAGGCTGCGATCTCCACTCTGGAGAGAGATCGCAGCCTGAAACCAGGTAAGTCCTCTGTGCCCCCACATAGCCCCCTTCTTGTAGTGCCCCCCCTTGTAGTGCCCCCTCCTTGTAGTGCCCCACTGGTGCCTCCGTTGCCCCCCATCCTGCTTTGTATTGTATGATGGCAGCGGCTCAGGATCGGAGCCGCTGCCATCAGCAGAGAGTGTGAGCTGTAATTACAGCTCACACTCTGCTGCTAAACAGCTGAAATCGGTGCTGGCACCGATTTCAGCTGTTTAACCCCATAGATGCTGCGGTCAGTAGCCCGCCCGCAGCATCCATGGGGTTAAGAGGGAGGGAGCTCCCTCTCTATACCATCGGGCGGCCGCTGCTGCAATGGCAACGGCCCGATGGTTACCATGGCAACCAGACGCTTTACAAAAAGCGTCCTGGTTGCCATGTAGCTAAGGCTGATTAGACCCTCAGGGTCTGATCAGCCTTAGTGTAGCACTGATACAGTGCATTGCAATAGATGGCTATTGCAATGCACTGTATAGCCATCAAGCCCACTGGATCTTCAAGATCCAAATGGGTCTTGATAAAGTTTAAAAAAATGTAAAAAGTAAAAAAAGAAAAGTGTGAAAAGAAAGTAAAAAAAGTGTAAAAAGTAAAAAAAATAAAGTTTAAAAAAAGTTAAAAAAGCGCCCTTTTTTCCCCAAATAAAGTAAAAAAAAAGAAAAAGTACACATATTAGGTATCGCCGCGTCCGTATCGACGGGCTCTATAAAAGCGTCACATGTCCACCCCGCCAGCTGTACGCAAAAAATTTAAAAAAAAAAAAAAACTATACCAAAACAGCCATTTTCTGTCACCTTGCCACACAAAAAGTGTATTAGCAGGCGATTAGAGATGAGCGAGTAGTGTTTCGATCGAGCCGGTATTCGATCGAATACTACGCTATTCGGCATACTCGATTTTCAATCGAGTATAACGGCGATGGCGCACTTAGAATTCGTTTTCCCCTCCCAACTTCCCTGGCGCTCTTTTTCCACCAATCAACATGCGGCGGGGGTATGACAGGCACGCTGAGCACGCTGGCAGCGCGAAAACAGCGTCTACATGGATTGGCTGGAAAAACCATGTGACCTCGAATATTAAAAACTCAGCTCTTCCTGCTCGTACGCATATGCTGCGTGAACTTAGTCAGGGACAGAGGCTGGAGAAGGGACAGACAGGTTTTAGCAGTTGGACAGGCAGGAGCGTGATTAAAAGCCCTTATCAGGGCTACTATAGTGCACTACAGTGATAGCTTTACTACAAGATACACTTTACAGAGAACGGCTGCCGTATTCAGGGATAGCTGCTGGAGTAGGGGACAGAGAGAGCCATTAGTGGTGTATTAGGTGCTCTGCTACATACCAAACTATATTTGGCACTACTGTTCAGCGTTCTTTTTGGCTGAAAAACCCTGTTATATAACTAGTGTGTATATGCACCATCTTGATCTGGCAGTATAACAGCTGTGAATTTTATTTTATTTTTTTAAATACAGTTTATTTGGCTCTAGTGTTCTGGGTTCTGTGTGCCTGCAATTACCCTTTTTTGGTATACCAGGGTGTAAATACCCCACCGTCTGTTCAGTTAGTACACGGCTGTGTACCTTGAAATATACAATATCTAGGCCATTTAATAGGCCACTGTTACTGTGCGTTCTCTGCTAAATTATCTCACATACCTGGTGTAAATACCCACCGTCTGTTCTGTTACTACACGGCTGTGTACTTTGAATATACAATATCTAGGCATTTAATAGGCCACTGTACTGTGCGTTCTCTTGCTAATTATCTCACATACCTGGTGTAAATACCCACCGTCTGTTCTGTTACTACACGGCTGTGTACTTTGAAATATACAATATCTAGGCATTTTAATACGCCACTGTACTGTGCGTTCTCTTGCTAAATTATCTCACATACCTGGTGTAAATACCCACCGTCTGTTCTGTTACTACACGGCTGTGTACTTTGAAATATACAATATCTAGGCATTTTAATAGGCCCACTGTACTGTGCGTTCTCTTGCTAAATTATCTCACATACCTGGTGTAAATACCCACCGTCTGTTCTGTTACTACACGGCTGTGTACTTTGAAATATACAATATCTAGGCATTTTAATAGGCCACTGTACTGTGCGTTCTCTTGCTAAATTATCTCACATACCTGGTGTAAATACCCACCGTCTGTTCTGTTACTACACGGCTGTGTACTTTGAAATATACAATATCTAGGCATTTTAATAGGCCACTGTACTGTGCGTTCTCTTGCTAAATTATCTCACATACCTGGTGTAAATACCCACCGTCTGTTCTGTTACTACACGGCTGTGTACTTTGAAATATACAATATCTAGGCATTTTAATAGGCCACTGTACTGTGCGTTCTCTTGCTAAATTATCTCACATACCTGGTGTAAATACCCACCGTCTGTTCTGTTACTACACGGCTGTGTACTTTGAAATATACAATATCTAGGCATTTTAATAGGCCACTGTACTGTGCGTTCTCTTGTTAAATTATTTCACATACCTGGTGTAAATACCCACCGTCTGTTCAGTTACTACACGGCTGTGTACTTTGAAATATACAATATCTAGGCATTTTAATAGGCCACTGTACTGTGCGTTCTCTTGCTAAATTATCTCAAATACCTGGTGTAAATACCCACCGTCTGTTCAGTTACTACACGGCTGTGTACTTTGAAATATACAATATCTAGGCATTTTAATAGGCCACTGTACTGTGCGTTCTCTTGCTAAATTATCTCAACATACCTGGTGTAAATACCCACCGTCTGTTCTGTTACTACACGGCTGTGTACTTTGAAATATACAATATCTAGGCATTTTAATAGGCCACTGTACTGTGCGTTCTCTTGCTAAATTATCTCACATACCTGGTGTAAATACCCACCGTCTGTTCTGTTACTACACGGCTGTGTACTTTGAAATATACAATATCTAGGCATTTTAATAGGCCACTGTACTGTGCGTTCTCTTGCTAAATTATCTCACATACCTGGTGTAAATACCCACCGTCTGTTCAGTTACTACACGGCTGTGTACTTTGAAATATACAATATCTAGGCATTTTAATAGGCCACTGTACTGTGCGTTCTCTTGCTAAATTATCTCACATACCTGGTGTAAATACCCACCGTCTGTTCTGTTACTACACGGCTGTGTACTTTGAAATATACAATATCTAGGCATTTTAATAGGCCACTGTACTGTGCGTTCTCTTGCTAAATTATCTCACATACCTGGTGTAAATACCCACCGTCTGTTCTGTTACTAAACGGCTGTGTACTTTGAAATATACAATATCTAGGCATTTTAATAGGCCACTGTACTGTGCGTTCTCTTGCTAAATTATCTCACATACCTGGTGTAAGAACCCACCGTCTGTTCTGTTACTACACGGCTGTGTACTTTGAAATATACAATATCTAGGCATTTTAATAGGCCACTGTACTGTGCGTTCTCTTGCTAAATTATCTCAAATACCTGGTGTAAATACCCACCGTCTGTTCAGTTACTACACGGCTGTGTACTTTGAAATATACAATATCTAGGCATTTTAATAGGCCACTGTACTGTGCGTTCTCTTGCTAAATTATCTCACATACCTGGTGTAAATACCCACCGTCTGTTCTGTTACTACACGGCTGTGTACTTTGAAATATACAATATCTAGGCATTTTAATAGGCCACTGTACTGTGCGTTCTCTTGCTAAATTATCTCACATACCTGGTGTAAATACCCACCGTCTGTTCTGTTACTACACGGCTGTGTACTTTGAAATATACAATATCTAGGCATTTTAATAGGCCACTGTACTGTGCGTTCTCTTGTTAAATTATTTCACATACCTGGTGTAAATACCCACCGTCTGTTCAGTTACTACACGGCTGTGTACTTTGAAATATACAATATCTAGGCATTTTAATAGGCCACTGTACTGTGCGTTCTCTTGCTAAATTATCTCAAATACCTGGTGTAAATACCCACCGTCTGTTCAGTTACTACACGGCTGTGTACTTTGAAATATACAATATCTAGGCATTTTAATAGGCCACTGTACTGTGCGTTCTCTTGCTAAATTATCTCACATACCTGGTGTAAATACCCACCGTCTGTTCTGTTACTACACGGCTGTGTACTTTGAAATATACAATATCTAGGCATTTTAATAGGCCACTGTACTGTGCGTTCTCTTGCTAAATTATCTCACATACCTGGTGTAAATACCCACCGTCTGTTCAGTTACTACACGGCTGTGTACTTTGAAATATACAATATCTAGGCATTTTAATAGGCCACTGTACTGTGCGTTCTCTTGCTAAATTATCTCACATACCTGGTGTAAATACCCACCGTCTGTTCTGTTACTACACGGCTGTGTACTTTGAAATATACAATATCTAGGCATTTTAATAGGCCACTGTACTGTGCGTTCTCTTGCTAAATTATCTCACATACCTGGTGTAAATACCCACCGTCTGTTCTGTTACTACACGGCTGTGTACTTTGAAATATACAATATCTAGGCATTTTAATAGGCCACTGTACTGTGCGTTCTCTTGTTAAATTATTTCACATACCTGGTGTAAATACCCACCGTCTGTTCTGTTACTACACGGCTGTGTACTTTGAAATATACAATATCTAGGCATTTTAATAGGCCACTGTACTGTGCGTTCTCTTGCTAAATTATCTCACATACCTGGTGTTAAATACCCACCGTCTGTTCTGTTACTACACGGCTGTGTACTTTGAAATATACAATATCTAGGCATTTTAATAGGCCACTGTACTGTGCGTTCTCTTGTTAAATTATCTCACATACCTGGTGTAAATACCCACCGTCTGTTCTGTTACTACACGGCTGTGTACTTTGAAATATACAATATCTAGGCATTTTAATAGGCCACTGTACTGTGCGTTCTCTTGCTAAATTATCTCACATACCTGGTGTAAATACCCACCGTCTGTTCTGTTACTACACGGCTGTGTACTTTGAAATATACAATATCTAGGCATTTTAATAGGCCACTGTACTGTGCGTTCTCTTGCTAAATTATCTCACATACCTGGTGTAAATACCCACCGTCTGTTCTGTTACTACACGGCTGTGTACTTTGAAATATACAATATCTAGGCATTTTAATAGGCCACTGTACTGTGCGTTCTCTTGCTAAATTATCTCACATACCTGGTGTAAATACCCACCGTCTGTTCTGTTACTACACGGCTGTGTACTTTGAAATATACAATATCTAGGCATTTTAATAGGCCACTGTACTGTGCGTTCTCTTGCTAAATTATCTCACATACCTGGTGTAAATACCCACCGTCTGTTCTGTTACTACACGGCTGTGTACTTTGAAATATACAATATCTAGGCATTTTAATAGGCCACTGTACTGTGCGTTCTCTTGTTAAATTATTTCACATACCTGGTGTAAATACCCACCGTCTGTTCTGTTACTACACGGCTGTGTACTTTGAAATATACAATATCTAGGCATTTTAATAGGCCACTGTACTGTGCGTTCTCTTGCTAAATTATCTCACATACCTGGTGTAAATACCCACCGTCTGTTCTGTTACTACACGGCTGTGTACTTTGAAATATACAATATCTAGGCATTTTAATAGGCCACTGTACTGTGCGTTCTCTTGTTAAATTATCTCACATACCTGGTGTAAATACCCACCGTCTGTTCTGTTACTACACGGCTGTGTACTTTGAAATATACAATATCTAGGCATTTTAATAGGCCACTGTACTGTGCGTTCTCTTGCTAAATTATCTCACATACCTGGTGTAAATACCCACCGTCTGTTCTGTTACTACACGGCTGTGTACTTTGAAATATACAATATCTAGGCATTTTAATAGGCCACTGTACTGTGCGTTCTCTTGCTAAATTATCTCACATACCTGGTGTAAATACCCACCGTCTGTTCTGTTACTACACGGCTGTGTACTTTGAAATATACAATATCTAGGCATTTTAATAGGCCACTGTACTGTGCGTTCTCTTGCTAAATTATCTCACATACCTGGTGTAAATACCCACCGTCTGTTCTGTTACTACACGGCTGTTGTACTTTGAAATATACAATATCTAGGCATTTTAATAGGCCACTGTACTGTGCGTTCTCTTGCTAAATTATCTCACATACCTGGTGTAAATACCCACCGTCTGTTCTGTTACTACACGGCTGTGTACTTTGAAATATACAATATCTAGGCATTTTAATAGGCCACTGTACTGTGCGTTCTCTTGTTTAAATTATCTCACATACCTGGTGTAAATACCCACCGTCTGTTCTGTTACTACACGGCTGTGTACTTTGAAATATACAATATCTAGGCATTTTTAATAGGCCACTGTACTGTGCGTTCTCTTGCTAAATTATCTCACATACCTGGTGTAAATACCCACCGTCTGTTCTGTTACTACACGGCTGTGTACTTTGAAATATACAATATCTAGGCATTTTAATAGGCCACTGTACTGTGCGTTCTCTTGCTAAATTATCTCACATACCTGGTGTAAATACCCACCGTCTGTTCTGTTACTACACGGCTGTGTACCTTGAAATATACAATATCTAGGCCTTTTAATAGGCCAACTGTACTGTGCGTTCTCTTGCTAAATTATCTCACATACCTGGTGTAAATACCCACCGTCTGTTTCTGTTTACTACACGGCTGTGTACCTTGAAATATACAATATCTAGGCCTTTTAATAGGCCACTGTACTGTGCGTTCTCTTGCTAAATTATTTCACATACCTAATTATATACCCAAATATTGTATTTGCAACAAAAAATAAATAAAATGCGGAGGGGGGCTAGCGGAATCGGACGTGGACGAGGACGGGGGCGCGGAAATGCTGTTGGTGGCGTTGTTGAAGCCAGTGGGGATACAATGCGTGCTGGTGAGGGTCAGCCAGGATCACACTCATCCAGAATCCCTGCCTTTATGGGACAGTTAAGCAGGGGGCGAGTTACACCGCTGTTGAGGCCTGAGCAGGTTGAACAGGTGGTGCAATGGATAGCCGATAGCGCTTCCACACAGTTGTCCACCAGCCAGTCATCCACACAGTCTCACTCTGACCCTCCTTCCTCCACACCTGGCCAACAGAGTCATCCCACCTTGACCCCTCCCAGGAGCTCTTTTCGGGTCCTTTTTCAGATGTTCCGGAAGAATCCCAGGAGCTAGCAGAGGAATTTGTTTGTAGTGATGCCCAAACACTTGAGTTTTCGCCATCTCCTGCTGATGTGGACCCTGAACCAGCATCTGTTATCATGAGCGATGATGATGATGAGACGCAGTTGCCATCAAGGGAGGCTGTTGGAATGTCCAGTGGGCAGGAGGAGGAGCAGAGTGAGGAAGAGGAGGTGGTGGATGACGAAATGACCGACCCCACTTGGCCAGGGGTGATGTCCAGCGGGGGAAAGCAGTGGAGAGGTGGTGGTCTGCGCAGCACCGAAAAAGGCAGCAAGAGGCAGAGGGATGTCCACAGGCAGAGGGATGTCCAGAGGCAGAGGGATGTCCAGAGGCAGAGGATGTCCACAGGCAGAGGGATGTCCACAGGCAGAGGGATGTCCAGAGGCAGAGGGATGTCCAGAGGCAGAGGACAGTCCAGACAGAGTAGTGAGGCCACAGCCAGCACGGCCGAAGCTGTTCCCGGCAGCGGGCAGTCGCGTGAAGCTCCCCCATCGAGGCCTCGTACTTCTGTGGTGTGGAGATTTTTAATGTTTGTGCGGATGACAAACTGAGCGCGGTTTGCACACTCTGCCACTCAAAACTGAGTAGGGGCTCTGAGAAGAGCAATCTGACCACCTCAGGCATGCGGCGTCACTTGGAAGTCAAGCACTGGGCTGAGTGGGAGAGAGCAAACGCAATACAACCTGCGCCCGGTCCTGCTGCCACTGCCTCTTCCCCTTTGTTGTGTGCTGCCACTGCGGTCCAGACCTCCAGCCAGGACACCTCCACATCTGCCTCTGCCTCGGCTACTTTGGGGCCTTCTCCTTCAGCCTCCCCTTCCCCCGCCTCTTCGCCTGCACCTTCACACTCCTCGTCCCAACAACTGTCCATCTCGCAGGCGTTCGACCGCAGGCGGAAGTACGCCTCGAGTCACCCCAAGCCCAAGCCTTAAACTGCCACATCTCCAAACTGCTGGCCCTGGAGATGTTGCCGTTTAGGCTTGTGGAGACGCAGGCCTTCCGCGACCTGATGGCGGCTGCCGCACCTCGCTATTCCGTCCCTAGCCGCCACTACTTTTCCCGGAGTGCCGTCCCCGCCCTGCACCAGCACGTGTCGCGTAACATCAGGCGGGCCCTGAGGTACGCAGTCAGCGCAAAGGTCCACTTGACCACCGACTCGTGGACAAGCGCTTGCGGCCAGGGACGCTACATCTCTTTGACGGCACACTGGGTGAATGTAGTGGAAGCGGGGACGGGGTCGCAAACAGAGACGGCCTACCTACCACCCCCGCCCAAGATTGCCAGCATGGGTTCTGATAAACCCCCCTCCTCCTCCTCCTCCCTCCTCCTCCTCCTCCTGTGCCTTAACATCTCCCTCAGCCGCTAGCTGGAAGCGTTGCAGCCACTGGCGCTGGGGAGACCGTCAGCAGGCGGTGCTAAAGCTCATCAGCTTGGGCGACAGGAAGCACAGCGCCCCAGAGGTGAGGGACGCCATATTGCAGCAGACGGAGATGTGGCTGTCGCCGCTGCAGCTAGGACCAGGCATGGTCGTGTGCGATAACGGCCGTAACCTGGTGGCGGCTCTGGAGCTTGCCCGAACTCAATCACGTACCATGCCTGGCCCACGTTTTTAATCTGGTAGTCCAAAAATTTTCTGAAGACTTACCCCAACCTGGCAGAGCTACTGGTGAAAGTGCGGCGCTTGTGCGCTCACTTTCGTAAGTCAACTGTAAGCTGCTGCTAGCTTAAAAAAACTCCAGCAACGCCTCCATTTGCCTGAACATCGGCTGTGTGTGCGACCTGCCCACTCGCTGGAATTCCACCTATTCCATGTTGGCCAGGGTGTGTGAGCGCAGAGAGCATTGATGGGAGTACCAGATAATGAATCCACGCGTGCCTCCAACTCAGCTCCCTCAGTTTGCCAACCACGAGTGGCCATGGATGGCAGACATATGCGATGTACTGCGTATCTTTGAGGAGTCCACCAAGAAGGTCAGCAGCGAGGACGCTTATAGTGAGCGTAACCATCCCGCTTCCTAGGCGTCCTTAAAGAATCGCTCATCGCAATAAGGGAGAACGCATTGCACGCAGAGGAGACGGGGTAGGAGGAGACGCAACGGAGCTACACAGTCAGACCACACTTTTGTCTGCTTCACGGTGGCAGTTTGCAGGAGGAGGAGGATGAGGAGGAGGACGACGTGGAGGTGGCTGTGGAAGAGGAGGAGGATGCTGGCGGCGAGGGTAGCAGTCAGGCTGTGTGCGTCCCATTGGTTCAGCGCGGATGGGCGGAGAGGAGGGCGGAAGAGGAAGAGGAGGAAATGGCAAGTGATCCTTCTGGTGGGGGCAGTGAGGTCATGCCTATTCAGAGTCTGGCACACATGGCTGACTTCATGCTGGGCTGCTTTTCCCGGGACACACGTGTTGTCCGGATAGTGGAGAACAAACTGTACTGGGTCTTCGCACTCCTGGACCCCCGGTATAAAGATAACGTCTCCTCTTTTATTCCGGTAGAGGAGAGGACGAATCGATTGCTGGAATACCAGAGGGAACTCGTGCAGAACATGATGGAGATTTTCCCACCCACCATCGCTGGCGGCAGAGAGGAGAGGGTCTCCCAGAGTCCCACAACATCGATCAGGCCCACAGCCACCAGGGGAACACTCTCCAAGGTGTGGGACACGTTCATGGCACCCCCTCGTGCAACTTCCATCACTGCGGGGCCCGCTATCAGCAGGAGGGACAAGTATCGGCGGATGTTGCGGGAGTACCTGGCAGACCGTAACCCTGTCCTCCCCGATCCCTCGGCGTCCTACACTTACTGGGTCTCCAAGTTGGACACGTGGCTGGAACTGTCCCTGTACGCCTTGGAGGTGCTTGCCTGCCCTGCCGCCAGCGTGCTATCAGAAAGGGTGTTCAGCGCAGCCGGGGGCATTATAACCGATAAGCGCAGCCGCCTGTCAACCGACAGTGCCGACAGGCTGACGCTAATCAAAATGAACAGCAAGTGGATTGACCCGGACTTTGCTTCTCCAACAGTGGAAAGCAGCCAAAAGTGAAGTGCCATCTGTATGAAGTGCCATTTCCTCCTCCACCTCCTCCTCCTCCTCCTTAACCGCCGTAGAATTGCTCCGTAAATAAGAAAAATTTATATATTTATGGCTCACCTCTTGGGCCTCCACAAAATTTTTAAGAGGTCTCACCTCTTGGGCCTCCACATAATTTTTAAGAGGTCTCACCTCTTGGGCCTCCACAAAATTTTAAGAGGTCTCACCTCTTGGGCCTCCACAAAATTTTTAAGAGGTCTCACCTCTTGGGCCTCCACAAAATTTTTTGAGGTCTCACCTCTTGGGCCTCCACATAATTTTTAAGAGGTCTCACCTCTTGGGCCTCCACAAAAATTTTAAGAGGTCTCACCTCTTGGGCCTCCACAAAATTTTAAGAGGTCTCACCTCTTGGGCCTCCACAAAATTTTAAAGGTCTCACCTCTTGGGCCTCCACAAAATTTTAAGAGGTCTCACCTCTTGGGCCTCCACAAAATTTTTAAGAGGTCTCACCTCTTGGGCCTCCACAAAATTTTTAAGAGGTCTCACTCTCTTGGGCCTCCACATAATTTTTAAAGAGGTCTCACCTCTTGGGCCTCCACAAAATTTTTAAGAGGTCTCACCTCTTTGGGCCTCCACAAAATTTTAAGAGGTCTCACCTCTTGGGCCTCCACAAAATTTTAAGAGGTCTCACCTCTTGGGCCTCCACAAAATTTTTAAGAGGTCTCACCTCTTGGGCCTCCACAAAATTTTAAGAGGTCTCACCTCTTGGGCCTCCACATAATTTTTAAAAGAGGTCTCACCTCTTGGGCCTCCACAAAATCTTTAAGAGGTCTCACCTCTTGGGCCTCCACAAAATCTTTAAGAGGTCTCACCTCTTGGGCCTCCACAAAATTTTTAAGAGGTCTCACCTCTTGGGCCTCCACAAAATCTTTAAGAGGTCTCACCTCTTGGGCCTCCACAAAATTCCACTTTTAAGAGGTCTCACCTCTTGGGCCTCCACATAATTTTTAAAGAGGTCTCACCTCTTGGGCCTCCACAAAATCTTTAAGAGGTCTCACCTCTTGGGCCTCCACAAAATAATTTTTAAGAGGTCTCACCTCTTGGGCTTGGGCTCCAATAATTTTTAAAGAGGTCTCACCTCTTGGGCCTCCACAAATTTTAAGAGGTCTCACCTCTTGGGCCTCCACAAAAATTTTTAAGAGGTCTCACCTCTTTGGGCCTCCACAAAATTTTTAACCTCTTGGGAGGTCTCACCTCTTGGGCCTCCACACAAAATTTTCCATGAGCCTCTGGCCAGCCCACGGCCTCTTCCTGCCTTTTGCGGTCCTACGCATCCCTCAACATCCCCACTGCTTTACCTGCTAGACATGACACTGGGCCAGGTCGGGTCACTGACATCTCTAGCGCCAACAATTTGGGCATTTTAAGGCTTCTGCATGTGTTTGAGTTGTTTTTACATTTTAAAGAAGACATGTCTGACCACATCTCACACACACACACAATGACAATTAGGGGTGGGGTCTATTTGCTTTCCCCCTTGCCTATGCCATCTGTGGTTGTCATAGGCAACGTGATTTTAAGGGGTGCAGAATTTTCATCTTCTTTTTTGTCTAGTTTGGCTTGGGGTCCATGGCAATGTAGAGGAAAGAAGGTTTCCTTGTATGGTCTCACTTTACAGAGAGGTTACATTGTCTTTGGAGTGTATTGTTGAGAGGCTGTGATAGTGGCGTAATAGTGCGACTTGGGCGCGTTATATGCACCCAGACATGCTTCCCCTGCTGTCCCAGTTGCATTCCAGCAGTGTTGGCATCCTTTTCTGAGGTTTCAGGGTGGACTTGGTGACCTCCAAGTGGTCGAATTGAGATTTCCAAGTGGCGAGCATTTTTTTCCCATAGACTTTAATGGGATTCGATATTCGGTCGAATAGTCGAATTTCGCGGTCTATTCGAATCGAATTTCGAACTTTCGAATATTTCACTACTCGC
>ONZH01002113.1:0-50119 GCA_900303285.1 Rhinella marina | reverse complement strand
AACACAATTCACTGCAGGGATAGATATGTTCCTGTAGTTTGCTTGCTGTATGTCCGTGTTTTCATCCTATTTCTATTAAGTTTGCCAACCAATTTTTGTATTTCACATTTAAACTACTTAGATTTGATATTTTTATATCATATAAAACCCACATAATAATAATCCTGTTTATGTCACATTGCAGTAAAATGAATAAATTGGTCTAGGTCTGGATTTTTTTATTTTCAAATTATTGTTTAAATTAATACTGGAAACAGTGGCATTGCTAGTCTATGTGGTGAATTTTTTGGTCCATGCCCTGGATCCCCAAGGCACATTCAACAGTAACCATATCCTCAGGATGCAGGTATAGTTGAATACAGTGTGGGTAGACAGGTCCCTGCCCAGCCATACATTCTAAAGCCTCATTCACACGTCCGTGTCCGTGCTCAAATCCGTGAGCAAGTGGTCAGTGAGGCATCCGTGAAGGATCCGTGTTGGGTCCGTGGGTCGTGTTTTGCCATCTGTGTTGCATCGGTGTTTCACTGACACTGAACAGCTGAAAATTTTTTTCAAAGCATCTCTTCTTAATGATCCGTGAAACACGGATGCAACACGGATGCAAGATAGGACATGCATCCATGCTAAAAAAACGAACCCACGAACTGTGCTAAAACACTGATGTCTGAATACACACATTGAAATGAATGGGGACGTGTGCTGTCCCTGAAACACTGACGTGTGATTGAGGCTTAAGGCTAGGGCTACACGACAGCATTTGTTGTGTGATATTTTGTCGCAACAATGTCGCGCAATGATTTTTATAATGCAAGTCTATGGTGTTGCACTGCAACATGAGATATGCTGCAGATGGGTTTTTCTGTGACTGTCACGTTGCAGCATGTCGCATGTCGCAGTGCGACACCATAGACTTGCATTATAAAAATTGTCGCCTGACATTCCTGCGACATCAATGTCGCACGACAACTGTCGTCGTGTAGTTGTGCACTATGTGTCGCGCGACACATGTCGCAGTGTAGCCCTAGCCTAATAGTCTACATTAGACATGTGGTTTATGAGATGCAGGGACCATGTATAGGCCAGCACATGAGGTACAATGCAGTGATGCCATTACACTGCCTGTGCAGAGCCCACTGTGTGATATGGTAATAGGTAAAGTGAGTGTGAGGTTTTATTGTTGTAAGCGCAAAGATGCAAACACTATTACTGTGGGGTACAACAGTGGTATAAGTGGGGGCCCAGAGGGTTCATTATAACCTTGTGAGATTCACAAAGGAAAATTATTACTTTGGAACCACATAGGGGATTATTACTATGGGGGCATAAGGATACTATTATTGTGGAGCATCTAGGGGACATTATTACTTTGACACAAACAGGGATGTTTAATGTTCAGGGGAACAAAAAGAGCAACTAGCACTTTGTGGCAGCACAAAGGGATTTTGTTACAATGGGGGCTCATAAAGCAAGACAGAATTACAGTAGGGCACAAAGAAGGCATTATTATTTCATGGTGTGCACAATAGGAGTGTAAGATGGGAAGAAGCTACTGATGCCCCAAAAAAAGAAACTTTGGATGGCACAATAATAAGGCAAGCAGAGCCACACAAAAATTTGTAGAACAGAAATCTTTACTGTACATACATACACATATTCTCTCCCAGGTACTCTTCTTTTTTCAGTTTCTCACACAGGAAATTTTTGAACTACCCCTCCAGCAACTTTCTACTACCTCCCATTTCTGCAGATAGTCATGATAGCTCTCTCAGACCAGACCCAGCAGCCTCTCCTTCCATTTTCTACATGTATATACTGTATGTCATATCACTGTGTATAATGTCATTGTATAATACTGTTGCGGGGGCCCTAACAATAAAATCTTTTAGTCCTGCTCCCAGGCGGGACCGTTCTGAGTTTGGGATCCAAAGCAGCTACTTCACATGCTTCCACTATAGCTATGCTCCTGGTCCACCTCTTACCTGATACTGAGAGGAAGATTCCCACAACTTTTATATATTGTTTGTTGCCACTGCAGCCATCTCGTCTGCTGGTGATCTTGTCTTCAGTGGCAAAACTGCAGGGAATGAGATTCCCTCTCCTCCCATATACTTTCCAGCAGCCTTCCTTGTCACATCTGTCCAGCCATTTAAGCCCACCTCTGCCCCAGGTTTGCAGAGAGGAAGACTACCACTCTTCCCTTGCTCAGGCACTTTGTTGCAATCTTGCTCAGGCTCCTTGTCCAGGCTATCATTGTTAACCGAGACCCACCTTACTGTCTGGGCCTTCTTTTATAGCATCCTCAGCGTGGGGACCTGCACTGCTGTTGGTGCTACCAGCACTTCAGCAACATATATGTAGAAAGAAAACACCTCCTCTTGAAGCAGTTCTCAATGCACCTGCTGTAGCAGCTGCTGTATCATGCCTGGCCTAGTGCTTACCCCAAATAGAGATGGGAAGAGCACCCCAAATGACTCACACAATGTCACCATTTATATCTCCAATGGGGCCAGAACCTTTTTCTGCCTCTCCTGGCTGAAAGAAGCGGTACACCCATCTAGTGACCAGTTGGCGCTGCTATACCAGGGTCAGAACTTCGCCTTTCAGAGAAGCAGGGGATTGGCTTTTCCCACAACTAAACAACAGGGGATTTATTACTATATTGGGGTACTATTACTTTGTGTGGCACAAATGTGGGCACTAGTACTGTATAAGTAGTACTGTAGGACACTATTGTATATGTATATGACAGTATATGACAGTGAGAATGTCATTATGAGTGGTATCTGGATGGGATGTTTGTCTGATAAGACATCATGGCTAGAAGTACTTTTAATGGTGGTTTTGCTCCTGATTGAGAAAAAAAATGGAAGTGATTGACTTCAATCAGAAAGGTTACCATTCACTCACTGTTTAACTATTCTGCATTACTTTTCACTGTGTAGAACAGGGTCAGTGACCCAGTAGATCATTTCTAGGGTTCATTTAATGCTAAACAGTTAACCTTATGTTACAATGTTAAATGTTGTGACTCACTGTTGAAGTACTTATTTCCTTGTGCATTATGTATGTAATGGCTATGTATGAGCAACCAATAGTTAACACTGACAGTCTTAGCCAAGTTCCCAGGAGGATGACCTGGTCCCACCCCCTGGTTACTGAGTGTCTAGTAATCAGAGCTAGAGGAAAAATGTGCTTATGTGAGTTCCTGAGAAGTAGGCCTGAAGAGAAGCCTGGTCTAGGCAATCTTCATCCCTGAGACCAAATGCTGCCAGAGACTGAGAGATAACCCCCAATGGAAAGAGAACGGACATTTTTGTGATGATTGAGAACCACTTCACAGGTTGTGCCTGGAATGACAGTAAGGTATCGCTCATTTGTGCAAAGGGTAAATAGCTTCGGCGCCCACCACAATTTGAGACAGACTGGCCATTAGAGATGAGCGAATCATCCAAAATTTGCTTCGCCGAATATTCGTAGAAGTTTTCACAAGATTCGAACGAATACGAATCTATTCGACGAAGCTGCGTACAAATTATACGTTATTATGTGGTGTTTTGCGAACATTTGCACACTAATAACGAACGTACACTTGCGTATCTTCACTTTCCCGCTCTTGCGGGGGCGGAACGTCATTTTCCCGCCGTATGCAGAATGCGTACATTTACTTACGTTTCATACATATCTTACGTATAGTTACCGGTCAAATTTTTGCGTACGTTTACGAATAATACGAAGCGAATCCAACAAAATTCGGATTCGCTTCGGAGAAGAAAATTTCCAAGATTCGATACGAATCTACGAAGCGGCGAATAGATTCGCTCATCTCTACTGGCCATCCAATCTAATATCTGCACCACAGCCTGGAAATTGCAGACAGAGTTAATGAGAGAGGAATTGCATGCTTGTGGTATTACACCTGTTGCTGCCATATGTACTACTACTCCCAGCGTCTATTCAATAAAGATAGATTTTGTTTACTGTAACCAAACAGTCCTGGTCATTGACTTCATGATCCATCCTCCACCCCCTACATTTGCTCTTCTACCTTGGGCCATCTACCTTACAGCAATGGAACCAAACCTAACACCAAGCTGGAATCTGGTCCAGGGTGTGCCCCGACGGAAGAAAAATGCACCCTCTATTCACTGCATGGTCCCAGGGAGTGTTGGAGTGGAGTGAGGACAGCCATCATGAACCACCATCACTCCTATCAGTGCCATAACTACCATTTCCCTCTTCCCAGCATTCCCCCTGCAGTCTGCTGCTTTGTTATCTGACCATTATTTGGTGATTGTATTATTTAGAGGTATATTTTTAAATATATATATTTTTTTTTGGGGGGGGACATATGTCTTGGGTCTTGAACCCGTGCTTTTTAGGACTATAGCAATGTTTTATGACTGGAAACTGTATTCATTCAAGAAGAAGAATGAATCATTTTGAAATACTGAGGTACAGCATGGTATCAAATGGTACATTTCTCTAGTGTTGAAGCCTTGGTTCTCACCTAACCTACTTGTTGCATTTGAGATGGAATGTAAACTGAACACCTTTATTAAGTGTAACCTTTCACTTACTGCCTCAATATCAACTATTCATTGTGAATGGAACAAATTAATTATTAAATTGCCAACAACAAGATGTAAAAGCCAGGGTCATATAATGTGACAGTGCAATATTACAACATTGCCACAGTACCACATTAATACACTAAGGCTAGGTTCACATCTTGGCATGAGCCTCTTTCACAGATTCCAGTAATGAAAAGGACAAAGTACCACTACATGTATTGGTATTTTGCCCTGTAAAAAGGCAGTATTCACGCCGGACACAGATGCCATCAGTGTCCGGCATTCTCCTCTTATGCTGGCACAGAGGACCGGAATCTAAGCGCAGTTGTGCACTTAGCCAAGATTAAAATTTACCAACCATCAATAAGCATAACTAGCAATAATATACTTTCAGATGTGAATATATCTGCTGTACACCTTTGGGGGCAATTTTTATTATTGTATTGTTTTCATTTTGAGCTAAACATTATTTTTAAGTTGGACTTTATAACAAATATGGAACCCTTTTTTTCTGTACAGGTCTGAGATGCTCTAATAGAGGGATCTGAATTTTCTCTCTTTTCTGTCAGTCAGCTAACCTGATGGGCTCCTTATCTCTGCTCTCTGATATTATAGACACTCATTATAGCTCAATTTTTATCTTACTTATTTTACTAAAAATAAGCATTTATGATCTCTTAGTAAATTAGAGATAAGGGTTATTAGCTGACCAACACAAAGTTAAAGTAAAAAGTACCAATCACACAGCTAGAAAAACGGTTAACTCTTTGAGACAGAATGGCTCAATAATTTTAATAAAGACCAATTGAAAAAAAATTTTTTTTAGCTCATCATCAGTAAAATGCAATCATAAAAAAATTGCCTCTGAAGGTGTACTTAACCTTTAAAGGCAATGTGTCACCAGGAAATGACCTATTATTTAAATAATTTTTCATGTTAAATATATATCTTTTTTAGTTTTTTTTTATTTTAATAGCATTTTTTATGTTACTATTGGTATTTAATAAAGCAAAAGTATATAATCCTGCAGTTTTCACACTGGTCACTAAATCTAACAATTGATCATGATATCATGATTTCCTGTTCTGTACAGGTAACTTTTCAGTAGCTATTATTATCATAGGCAGAATTACAATGACAGCTATCACCTCCTTCTCCATGCCAAATTCTTACCCAAGGTCCTTCCCTCTAGCCAGAGGTGTAACGTGAAGATTTTGGGCTGCAGTGCAGAATCTATAACAGAGCCCTCCCAGTATGCACTTTCCATAATACCTTATGTGTTTTATGTGTGGCACAAGGGTCTTTGGGCCCCCTAAGGCTCCAGGGCCCAGTAGCGACTGCTACCTCTGCACCCATTATAGCTACGCCCCTGTCTATGGCCCATGTAGCTGCTTTAAAAAGACAGGAAGTATTTTAGGCCTTGTGGCTAGTGTCAAAATAGCAGAATTATAAGAATTTTAAAAATATAGATAGTGACATAGAAAAATAAAAAACTCAAAATAAATTCAAAAAATATGCTTTACATAAAAATATGATTTCTGATGAGACATTTCCTTTAACATAGCAGAGCATGAAAATCTGCTATTTTCTTTAAAAGCATACATATCAGACTTATAAATTAAGAAGGAGCCTCATTATCCTCCCACCCAGAAAAGGTGTATATAGCGTTGAATAGCATAATGTGATTTGTGGATAGGAACAGTTTAGAAGCCAAACATCTATCAAAGCTGTATCAAAAAAATTACCACCCACTTTTTAAACTACAATGCATGTATGAAATGTGGATCATCAATTGCTAAAGATAGCTTTTCTCTGTGGCATTTAATAAATGAGGTTCAACATTTGAGTCATGCCAAGGTTTGTCCAGAATTTTTTTAAATTCTCCTCAGCAGGATTTGTGAAGAAAACGATACCTACCCACTCCTGTCACTCCATTTGGGTTTTGTTTTTACAGTGTTTACTGTGCGGTAATAAAAACCTTTTAAATTAATTCTGTGGGTCAGTACAATTATGGAGATACCAAATGTATGTGTTTTTGTTATGTTTTACTACTGTTAAATATGAAAAAAAATACTTTTTAAAAAGATTGTTTTGTGTTGCTATGTTCTGACACCCATAACTTTTTTTATGTTTCTGCCAACATCGTTGTATGAGAGCTCATTTTTTGTGTGGCGAGTGATAGATTTTATTAATATCATTTTAGAATACATAGGACACTTTGATCTCTTTTTATTCTTTTTTTGGGCAGGTAAAGTGACCAAAAATTAATAGACTGACTTATTACAAAAAATCATTTTTGTATAATATATATATACAGTAAATATATTATATATATATATATACTAGCAGAAAGACCCGGCTTCGCCTGGGTATATTTCATCTATTTCATTTAATGTTTCTGTGTGTCGTTGCAGAGAGAAAGTCAATGCAGCTGACAGGAGGTGATTTTTACCTTCATTTTTTCAATCCCTATTGGCTGCGGAGTGGGAGGGGGTGTGGTTTAATGGGACACAGGGGGGGTTTAAGTCCTTAATTTCAGGGTGGCCTGAATTATAGGTTAATGCCATGGTAATTTGAAGAAACACAATGGGTAGCAGTGGAAGAAAACATTGCTTTGCGCGGGTATATTTAATCTATTTCATTTAATGTTTCTGTGTGTCGTTGCAGAGAGAAAGTCATCCTCCCTCCCATCCCTGCAGCTGACAGATGTTGATTTTTTACCTTCAATTGTTCAATCTCCATTGGCTGCGGAGTGGGAGGGGTCATGGCCTGACTGAGTCGGGGGCGTGACATTGAAAGACCTAGGGCAGGGTTTTAAGTCCTTCTTTTGATGGTGGCCAGAATTACAGGTCGATGCCATGGTAATTTATGAGGACACGCCATGGGTAACAGTGGAAGAAAACATTGCTTTGCACGGGTATATTTAATCTATTTCATTTAATGTTTCTGTATGTTGTTGCAGAAAGAAATCCAACCTCCCTCCTGCCCCTGCAGCTGACAGAAGTTGATTTTTACCTTCATTTTTTCAATCCCCATTGGCTGCGGAGTGGGAGGGGGCGTGGCCTGACAGAGTCGGAGCGTGGTTTCGCGAGATCTGGGGCGGGGGTCAGAGTGGCATGAATTACAGGTCGATGACATGGTAATTTATGGGGACCCACAATGGATAGCAGTGGAAAAAAACATCTTTTATTAGTACTGAATGGTCATAGTCTAAAATTAGTCAATTTCATCTACGATTTTTGTGTGTCGTTGCAGAGAGAAATTCACCCTCCCACCCCTGCAGCTGATTTTTTTCAATCCCCGTTGCCTGCGGAGTGGGAGGGGGCGTGGCCTGGCGAGTTGGGGGTGTGGATTATCAAGATGCTTCGAACGGTTGTAGTCTGAAATTAGTCTATTTCATCTAAAATTTTGTGTGTCATTGCAGAGAGAAATTCTCCCTCCCACCCCTGCAGCTGACAGAAGTTTATTTTTCCCTTCATTCTTTCAATCCCTGTTGGCTGCGGAGTGGGAGGGGGCATGACCTGACAGAGTTGGGGGTGTGGCTTAGCAAAGCGCTCCGTATAGGTGATTTAATCTATTTCATTTAATGTTTCTGTGTGTCGTTGAAGAATGGCTGCAGAGTGGGAGGGGGCATGGTCTGACAGAGTTGGGGGCGTGACTTAGCAAGACGATTCGAACAGTTGTAGTCTATAATTAGTCTATTTTATCTAAAATTTTTGTGTGTCGTTGCAGAGAGAAATTCAGCCTCCCACCACTGCAGCAAACAGAAGTTTATTTTTACCTTTATTTTTTCAATCCACGTTGGCTGCAGAGTGGGAGGGGGCGTGGCCTTACAGAGTCGGGGCGTGGCTTAGCAAAGCGCTTCGCATAGGTGCATTTAATCTATTTCATTTAATGTTTCTGTGTGTCGTTGCAGAATGGCTGCGGAGTGAGAGGGGGCGTGGCCTGACAGAGACGGGGCGTGGCTTAGCAAAAGGCTTCGAACGGTTGTAGTCTATAATTAGTCTATTTCATCTAAAATTTTTGTGTGTCGTTGCAGAGAGAAATTCACCCTCCCACCCCTGCAGCAAACAGAAGTTTATTTTTACCTTCATTTTTTCAATTCCCGTTGGCTGCGGAGTGGGAGAGGGCGTGACCTGACACAGTCGGGGGCGTGGATTAGCAAGACGCTTGCAGAAAGAAAGTCAACCTCCCACCCATCCCTGCAGCTGACAGAAGTTGATTTTTACCTTTATTTTTTCAATCTCTGTTGGCTGCGGAGTGAAAGGGGGTGTGGCCTGACAGAGTTGGGGGTGTGGCTTAGTGAGACCTGGGGCGGGGGTTTTAAGTACTTCTTTTAGGGTGGCCTGAATTAAAGGTCAATACCATGCTTATTTATGAGCCCACGCAATAGGCAGCAGTGGAGGAAAACATCTTTTATTACTACTGAACTGTAGTAATAGAAAAAAACATGTTATATTTATGGTAACCGGAATACCTTTAACAGTGTCAGTAAATAGAAATGGATGAGATCATCAGCTGCTGATAATTACCTGGTTGTTATGGAAACCTGCCCTCCCCTGTGTGGCTTTGCAGAGAATGGCAGTTGGAGTTTAAAACCAAAGCTCCCAGTTGTAATGTTGGCTAATGGAGATCATATTTTGGGAATATCTCGGGAACGGTACGTCCTAGAGAGATGAGACCTGCTCTAAAACCTTCCCCGACACCTGATGTACCTGTGTGCTGAATTTGGTGAAAATCGGTCCAGTAGTTTGGTCGCGCATAGAGAACAGACAGACAGACAGACAGACAGAAATTCATTTTTATATTATTAAGAGATATATATACTACCTGACAATCCAACCTCAGTATGGAAAGCCCAGGACTGTGTGTCAGACACAATGATCTATAGTACAGGGGCAGTTCAGGGTACAGTTCTTGCTCCTTTCCTCTTTACACTGTACACTGCAGACTTCAAGTACAACTCATCTAGCTTCTATTTACAGAAGTTCACTGATGACTCGGCAATAGTAGGCCTCATCACAGATGACGATGACATGGAATACAGATAACTGACCTGGGAATTTGTGTATTAGTGCTAGCAGAACCACCTTGAGATCAATGCTGGGAAGACTAAGGAGATGGTTGTAGACTTCCCCAAGCACCACTATCCTCCTAAACCAGTGAACATCCAGGGGATGGGCTTTGAGATAATCAACACTTATTAGTACCTGCATGTACTCCTCTATAATAAGCTGGACTGGGTAGATTACATGGATGCACTATATAGAAAGGGTCACAGCAGCCGTTACCTGCTTAGGAGGTTGAGAGCTTCTCCATGCTGGAAAGTAACTACCATCTCATGAATGAGATTGTGATAGCATTGGGCAGCACCATCAGTGACTGACTGCTTCACCTCAAGTGTTAGAAGGAGCTCTATCGGAAGTCACTCCTCCCTCCTGCTGTAAGGCTGTACAACCAACATCGACCCAAGTGGAGACAGACTGCACTTATCGCCTACAGGTTCCTGTGGATATCATTCCATCCAGAGACTGAATTCTATGAGCTGTGATATCTACATCCCTTATTTTTTACATTTTTTATCTGGAATCTACTGTCACTGTAATGCCTTTATTTTGGAGTTTTTGTATTATCTATGCTGCAACACTGACAATTTTTTTAGTCCCCTTAGTAAAATTGAACTTGTGATCTTTTGACCACTTCTACTATGCTCTTACTATATACTGGAATGCTCATGTATTACAGTGCATAGTTTGTTAGTATACCCTGCCAGACAATGGATTTATTAGCAGCCAGATCCCTGGCTGCCATGCTGATTGTGTTTGCAGGTTGCTGATTAGAGGACAAAGGGAGCTTCCACCTCTGTCTAACCGCTCAGATGCTGCAGTTGCTATTAAACTGCCCAAAGCAGTTATCGCCAATCCCTGCAGTGAGAGCCAGGTGCGTGCTGTATAATATAATAGCTGTAACCTGTCCAGGCATACTGGGAGTTATAGTTTTGCAACAGCTGGAGGGTCACAGGTTGGACATCCCTGCTCTAGACTTTATTGAAGCATATAACATTCTTTTAAAATGCTGCTTAAAGGGAGTCTGTCAGCAGGATATTGGGTATAGAGATAATTACATCTCTATACCGGCCTTACTGCTGTGATTGTAAATATGTAAGTGTAATTGTTATTAGGGCAGTAGTTTACATAAAAAAGTGTTTTTATTAACATGTGAAATACCTGGATAAGGAGCCCAAGGGGAGGTCCTGCGAGCTGTTGGAGCCCAGGCACGCCGCAGATTTCGGAGCCCAGCACCGCCCTCCAGCTAATTATGCACGCCCCTTCAGCACTGTCTTCTCCCCCGGCTGCGGCGCATCTCGCGCATGCGCAGTGCATACAAGAGTCTGTGCCACAGACCAGGGAGATAAGCTGACATCACAGGTCATGTGACCCTCAGTCAACTCTGAGAAACCAGCAGCTTTAGAAACACAAAGTATATGGGAAAGTTGTTATACCTGACAAGTTAGAAACATATAAAGAACGAAAAAATAACTCGGACAACCCCTTTAAGGGGGAGGGGTGCTGTAGAGGTCACTGTTATTGGCGATACTGTCGATATCTTTTAACGACACACAAAAACATTAAGTGAAATAGATGAAATATACCCAGGCGAAGCCGGGTCCTTCTGCTAGTATATTATAAATTAAAGAATTTATTTGAATTATCCTCTTTCATAATGTGGTATCTATGCAGAAAGTTGATAGCAGAAGTTTATTTTTATTTTTTTTCACAGGAACCCATGAACACATTCTTCCAAGATTTTATTAGGACTCTCATTTTACTGTGTAAAAATACATATATGTTTTCCATAATTAATAAAAGTACACTACTTCAAAAGATAATAAAAGCCCTCTCTTCCTGTACACTGAGAACGGGATTTTGCATCAACTGTAACTTTACAACAGCTTCGACCAGAATAGAGTAAAATAACATTGTTGTTTTTTTTGTGTGTTTTTTTTGTTTTTTTATTGCCGTCAAGCACAATGTTAAAAAAAAAATGTGTAAATGCACTACAAACACACTGTAAAGCAATAATTTTCATTATTACCTAACAGTAGCAATAACTTTTGTTGGCTGTCTCCACAGCTCTTGCACTCTTTTAGGATTTTAGATCATCCAAGATGGCACATGGTCATGTGAGGCTTCCTGCACTCAGAGCTGGTCACTAGAGGTCTCAGACTATATAAAATGGTGCCCATACATGGTAAATCAAGACTAGATTCCTCAAAAAATGATTTTACTGGATACAAACAGACCATTGATGTTCCATTTGCATCCAACATCAATTCCATTTCAATGTTGAAAAAAAAATGGATCTGGCATTTCAGGTAACTATTTGGTATTTTTAATGGGAAAATACCAGATTCATACCAGAATGGATGTGAACTGATTTATAACTCCTATTAAATTCTTTGACAATAAAACTGAAACATTATTTTGCAGTATTCTGGTTCACTGCTGGATCAGAATACCAGAAAATAGAACTCAGCTATGAACCTTATCTAGCCTAGATAATATAGGTGGCATACATATTAGTCTAAAGTTGATTAAAACAATTTCAACCAAGATTTTAGCCGACCAATGGCAAACCATTGTTGTCGGAAAAGAGATGTTTGACATTTCAGTCAATGGTCTGATAAACGATCATTCTTTAACAGAAAGATCAGTCATGGTTGATAAAAAAAAAAACTTTTTATTGATGAACATTCCAAATAATGTGTTGTTCACTCTGTGCTGTTGAACATGTATGACCAGTCTGAACAACTGTAATAACCAATATGGCCTATAATATGTATCACTGTGTCTGCAAAATGATTGCTTACCAGATGGTCATTTGTTCAACTGCCATCTACCTACTTCAATCTAATGGACATGGCCACCTTAAGAAATCCCATCCGTCAGCTATGAGCTGGCGGACCTTTGACTGCTGTAGAGGAAGGGTATTACATGAAGGATTTTCAGATCTCCCAAAGCAACAGCCATTGTCTGTTAGCAGTTCTGTGCTGAGACATTCATATGGGATTTCCATACAGGGCTAGTGAGGCAACTTTCAGTATCGACAAGTAATGAGTCACTTGATTTTTGAGTGAAATATTTGCCTGTTGATACCTAACACACAAATAAGCGTTGAGACCATTATAGTGCATATAAATCGGTGCTATTACAAAGTCATTTTGCCGCTTTCAGGGCACCAAGTCTGTAATTTAGTCCACATGCTTCACTCTTGATCTCTAACAAAGAAAATAGCTATTTTTACATCCACCTATAGAGAAATTTTTATTAATGTACTAATCCTAACTGCAGAAACGGATTCCTTTGATATCTGAAGCACTTTAATGCACCCAGATTACACTAGACCAGTAGGCAGACAACGGGGAGCGAACTGTAGAGTGATCATGTAATTGGCAGAACAAACTGCACTGGGAAGAACTCTGAGCATTAATATTATGGAAACTCCTCTAACAAGTCATTTAGATTAAATGTGAAACCGGATATAGAGGATTTTCCTTTTACAAGGCAAGGCATCTTGCTGCCATATGAACACCTACAGGAGATGTTTATACATCTCTTTCATTAACATTGATTTTATCAAATCCTTGTACAGTTAAATATGAAATGGAAATGAAATGAGTGCTTCTCTTCAGGAGGGCAGATTAACCATAAATCATTTACCATCTGTACTTAGATAATTATATATGAAAATATAGGCATGAGTGGGTAGATGGATGATGAATGGCGCTGGATATGTACACTTATGGACATAGTTGTCATTGTTTTATTTATATTTTATTATGATTATTATTATTACCACTACTAGTTAAAATAATACCTATAAACTTGATGAATCCAGCATGGGCTGCTTTGAAGGTTTAAGTAACGCAAAACAAACAAAAATAACTGGTATTATAATACATCGGGATGGACATACCACTTGTTCAAGGACCCAATAACAATGGTGGCCCACCGTCATCTTAAAAGCAGCTTTTTGACTTTCTATTAAGGTGCGGTTACATGGACCAACACAGCAAGAAATTATCAGGAAGAAACCATTTGTTTTTGATAATTGCTCATTAAAGGAGGTGAAAGCTGCTTTAACGTTCAGCAATCATCTCTGCTGTATAGGAACGAGTGATTGCTATAGTGATTTCTCATCCCTATACACCAGGGGCGTAGCTAAAGGCTCATGGGCCCTGGTGCAAGAGTTCAGCTTGAGCCCCCCACCCCACCCCCAAGCGCTGGTGCACTTACTTTTCTGCCGGCCAAGTCAAATACTGAAACCCCCTCCCCCATGCCAAATTCTCACCCTAACCTTTTCCCTCTTAATATTACGTATATCACTACAGAACATACAGGGTGAGGCTACATTCACACGTTGTTTTTGCAGCCTCCGATCTGCATATTTTGCGGCTCAGATGCGGACCCATTCACATCAATGAACACTGTGTGCTGTCCGCATCTGTATGTCCATTCCTATTTTTGTCTGTTTTGCGGACAGGGATAGGCATTGTTACAGTGGATCTGCAAAAAAAAACGGATGCCATACGGAACATCATCCTTTTTTTGCGGATCCGCAATTTGCAGACTGCAAAACACAACGTTCGTGTGAATGTAGCCTAATACAGTGCCCCATACCTCTTACATGCAGTGACGTCTCCTCTGATGTAGATGTTCTCTTTCCTCATCTTCTCCTTTCAGACCAGACACCATTTTTCAGCCATTTCTCATCTCTGCAGTTTGACAGAAAAAAATCTTAGTTTACTACTTTTCCATCATCTTCCCGTCTTCTGGACAAATCATCCTTCCACCCCCAGTACTGTGCCACTAGTACCACACAGAGAGTGCCCTTCAATAATTATTGGCACACAGTGTCCTAAAATAACTGCGCCCAGCAAATAGTGTCCCGTAATAGTGTAAACATAACGTCCCCCAGAAATAACTGCAAACGCCCCCAGTGCCCCCATGTGCCAGTAAAAATGCCCCCAGTGCCAATAAAAAAGGCCCCAGGGCCCCCATGTGCCAGTAAGAAATGCCCCCAGTGCCAGTAAAAATGCCCCCAGTGCTCCCATGCCATTAAGAAATGCCCCCAAGTGCCATTAACAAATGCCCCCAGTGCAGTAAAAAATGCCCCCTGTGCCAGTAAGTAATGCCCCCAGTGCCCCATGTGCCAGTAACAAATGCCCCCCAGTGCCCCCATGTGCCAGTAACAAATGCCCCCAGTGCCCCCATGTGCCAGTAACAAATGCCCCAGTGCCCCCATATGCCAGTAAAAATGGCCCCAGTGCCTGTAATAATGCCCCCAGTGCCAGTAAAAATGCCCCCCAGTGCCCCCAAAAATGCCCCATGTGCCAGTACAAATTCCCCCAGTGCCTGTAATAATGCCGCAGTGCCAGTAAAAAATGCCCCAGTGCCCCCCTTTTGCTGGTAAAAAATGCCCCATGTGCCAGTAATAATGCCCAGTGCCCCCATGTGCCAGTAAAATGCCCCCATGTGCCCCCAATAGAGCTCCGGTCCAGGACTACCAACAATAGAAAAAAAAACACTTATACTTACCTCCATGGAGCTGGCAGTGATGCGATCATCGCGCCGCCTGAGCTGGCCTCTGATAGGCTGCAGGCCTAGTGCCTGCAGCCTATCAGAGGAACGGGCAGGGGAGTTACGCCTCTCCCTCCCCTGCCCCGCAGTACAGGCATCTGTATCGCCGTCCTGAGGATGGCGATACAGCTGACTATGGAGATGAGCGCTTCCACAATGCAAGCACTCATCTCCCTCTGCCCCGCCGCCGCCCCCAACTGTGCGCAGGGCCGCACCGCACCTGCCTAATTGGCGGTGCGGCCCTGCAAGTGGCAAGGGGGGCCCTCAGGGCCCCCCTGGCTTAGGGGCCCGGTCGCAACTGCGACCGCTGCGACCCCTATAGCTACGCCACTGCTATACACATTCATTGTTTCTGGACAACAGATCACTGTTAAGACAGTAAAATCTGATTTAGGTGTCTACGTCAGCAATGCCTTCACCTGAATAATGAACGTTGCTTGTTCATGGTGGGATCAGCAGCAATTTTAGACAGGGCAAATATTGTGAACAAGAGTTCCTAGGAATTCTCCCTACTGATCATTGCCCTGATTGTTGGCCAGTGTAAAAGAGCCTTAAGATTACATGTACAGTAAGAAGACAGGTAGCAAGGCTTTTCTTGAGGTGGAGAAAGATTCAGTTTGCAACCCTATCCCTGTATCTGAATACCCTGGACAAGGTAGAATGTACCTTATTAGTCCCCCAGCTATGTCCCTGCATGTAAGCAACACAGATTATGAATAGAGATAAGCAAAGTTTTGAAAAATTAAATTTTAAAATTTTTAAGAAATTCTATTTATTATGAATTAGTTTGTCACAAATCGCTTTACATTGGATGGAGCGGTGAAATGAAGGTGAAGGGTGATCTTGCTCCCTCCCCATCTTTTAACCCCTCAGATGCCGCTTTCAATGCTGATTGTGGCATCTGACGCTCGCATTCCGGTGCTCAGGGGGTTAATACGGAGAGGCGATCCGCTCCTGTCTTAATTGAAGAAAACCCGTCAAAGGACCTGCAGCGAGCGTGAAGATGTCACCACATGTTTAGGCTGGCCCCGCGCGGTAATGTCATCAGTTAGGCCTTGATTCTCAAATTGGGGTGAAAAGGCTTTCTCATTTAACTGTTATTGGTTGTCCACCTTGACAAAATAGATAAAAAATTCTATTAGGCCATGGTTCTCAAATTGGGGGGATAAGCTGAGTAATTTAACTGTTAGTGGGATGTTCACCTTAAAAGGGTTGTCCGAGTTATTTTTTTGTCCTTTGTATGTTTCTAACTAGTCAAATACAACAGCTTTTCCATACACTTTCTGCTTCTAAAGCTGCTGGTTTCTTAGATTTAACTCAGGGTCACATGACCTGTGATGTCAGCTTATCTCCCTGCTGTGTGATGTTTCGTGCACAAGCCTCAGAGATCAGATAAGAGTCTGTACACAAGACGTCACTGGCCACACACCCCTGCTTTGCCAGGCTCCTGCTATCTGCTCTCTCCCTGGATTCCTTCAGATAAAACATTAACCCCTTCAGCCAGAACACACTGAAGGCTTTACAACAGCAGCTGCAGATGTAAAGAGACACAGGATCTGCTCTCCTCACCCTACAGACACAAAGCTGACTGGAGCTGATCTGGAGGAGATGCAAAGTATAAGTACAGGTAGTGGGGAGATCCTGTGTGTATCTGCAGTGTCATTGTACAGCTGGGACTTGTAGTCCTACACATACAACATGCTGCTGAGGATCCCAGCAGGCAGACATGTCACTCAGCACTTGTATTCACTCCCTTTACAGAGAGGGGGGAGGGGCAAAGATTGTTATTACTGCATGTAAACAAAGGCCAGAAGAGAACCAGGAAAATGAGGAAATAGAGATTTTTTTGCCTAAAACTTGCTTAACTTAGTTATATATTGCTGCCCATCAGATTTAAAGTACTATATATTTTTTTCATAACTCGGACAACCCTTTTAATAGATAAGCAACTCTATGACACATTGATTCTCAAATTGGAGTTAATAAGCTGTCTACTTCTACTGTTATTGGGATGCCCATCTTGTTTAATAGATAAACATTTCTATTTGGCCTTGATTCTCAAATTGGTGTGGATTAGCTATCTAATACTACTGTTATTAGGGTGCCCACCTTGTTTAATAGATAAGCAATGTTATTACGTCTTGATTCTCAAATTGGGGTGATACACCTGTCTCATTGTATTATCTGTGGAGTGTCCACATTGATTAATAGATAGGCAATTCCATTAGGCCCTGATTCACAAATTGGGTTGATACACCTCTCTCATTCTCTCGTTTGTGGTGTGTCCAGTTTACATTGATATTTAACTGCTTCTGTTAACCAAACAGTTACTGTAATTTAGTGTTACAAAGCGGTCTTATTTAACACCCTGTGTGTAGTGCAAATAAATTGATTCTTCGCATAGTAGAATTTCCCATGAGGTGATTGTTGTTTTTTGTCTGAAAAATTATCCCTTTATCTAAAAAGTTGTTCTTTTAGCGAAAACTATAGTCTTGTAGCAAAAAAAATTCTTTTAGCAAATAAATTATTTTTTTGTTAAATAAATTAGTATTTTACCAAATAAATGAGTCCCTCCAGTATTACAATCCCCGATCCCTATGGCAAACTATATTTTACATGTCGGCAAAGGGTAGATAGGCGGTGATCCCTTCAGTGCAGTATGTGTGCAAACATGCCCAAACATGTAAGGGCATCACAGAACAGTTAGTGCCGAGTGCCTCTTGGCCCTCAATGAAGTTGGACATGGAATGCCTTGGGTCAAATAACTCCTCGTATTAGGGTTAAAACCAGATGGGCCAAACTAGCTGGATGGATCAAATATGGCAGATGGATTATTACCATATGGGAGAAGTGTCATTTGTTATCAGAATGAACCACAAAAATCAGTCCACCCACTAGACCCAAATTCATTGTAGCTAATATGTTCTTTTAGCGGAAAAAAATAGTCTGCGTAGTTATTGCAATCATTTATGGTCAGAACTATGATGGTACTACTAGACAAATCGTTCCACCAACTGGACCCAAATTCATCATTCCTAGCTACCAAGTTCTGTTATGGAAAATTTTATTCGGCGTCACTCGTCAAATTTTAATCAAATTCTACATCACTGTGTAGTACAACAAAATTTTAGTCCATGTGGATCCCTCCATAATATCCGGGATCCCTCCATACTATGAACTTAATGTTATTTTGCTTTCAACATGTATTAGGATTAAATCCAGATGGGCTGAACTTACTGGATGGATCAAACATGACAGCTGGATTATTGTCATATGAGAGGAGTGTAGTTGGTTATTGGAATGAACCACACCAATCACTCCACCAACTCAAATTTGTAGCTAATACATTCTTTTAATCAGTGTTTGGCCAGTGCTTTTCATCAGTTTGTGAACAGAATTTGTAAGCCAAAAGCTGGAGTGGGTCCAAAACACAGATGAGATGCAAATAATTCCATTACATTTTATCTCTGTTTTGGACCCACTGTTTTTGGCTTAAAATTAATGATCAAATACTGATGCAAAACACTGACAAAATGCTGACCAACTGAAGGAGGCTTTATGGATGCTCAGGATTGTTTATCTTTTGTCTATTTTTTAATGTACTTCTTCTACAATGATGTTAACATATCCTTACTGCCACTGCTGCTGCTGCCACCCTCCCCACTCTGTCATGGGGCCACTACTTGAATATTGGGGCACTTCATGTTTAAGTTAGACCTGACGCTTTTATTGACCTATAATAGTGATTCACAGTAATTCCACAGGTAACAGAATGGATAAGCTATGAATCTTGGTGTCATGCACACTGATGTAGATGGTGATAAATTACAACTGCCTGTAATACTAATGGCACAGTACCTTCAGAACGTATTAACAATGAATGTGAGTGTACTAGAACATAATGCACACGGCGATACCCTCTCCATACACTCTCCCTGCACTGTCCCTGCAGTTCCAAGCCTTCACAATGAGATTGGGCTACCAAGTGGGATTCATATCATTAGGCAGAATGGCCTGGGTATGCCAGATTTATCGCGATTCGTGACAAATTAATTCAGAACAAATCAAATTTCTTGAAGAACTTTGGTGAATTTATCTGAATCAAATTTTTCAAAACTTTGATCGTCTCTAGCGATGCTGATTGCCCAGCAAATGAGCACATGCTCATTTATTGGGTTATTGCATCTTTCATTATCGTTTGTCAGCATCACTCCGTGTAAATAGACACATGTTGCCGACAAACAATGAAACTATATGAGAATAAATGATCACTACTGCCATACAATGGGGATGATAGCTGAATGTGAACGCAGCTGGAAGGGCAAGTAATGATCGTGGTCTGTTTCCAATCATTGCCCTGTCTAAGTTTTCACTATCTACAGGCTTAGCAAATTTGCCCTAGTGTACATTATTTTTAGATTTTCTCTAACTAATATAATATTCACATACATCAGCAGATCAAAAATCTACAGTGCATCCAGATGCTATGAGTTTGATGACTGGACTCATACACTGTGTGTGTCTCATTTATATTCAATATGTTATACTCATGGATGACCTACTTCGCATGTTCAGTTTGTGGTTTAAAAAAGAAAAAAATGTTATGCACTGTGCTGTAATGTTTTGCCAGATAGAGATACCAGTAAATAAAAACTACAAACAAGTGATTGAAAACTCCTTCATTTACCTCATATTGTAACCTTTACAAAAACTTGTACTGGATTTTTACAGGTTTTACCAGTATTTGCCAAAATAAAAAATGAAAAATATACAAAACTGGGTTATAATTCCTACTCCTGTCAATTTGGGAGTTGCTGGTACATTATTCATGTGTAGGTTCCCATCACAACAAAACTGAGTAAAACAACTAGGGCATATGTAATGCATCTAATATTATCCAAGAAAAGCAGAAGCCAGCAGATCATCTGGAAGATCTCAGCAGTTAATAAAATGAGCTTTTTTCTTGTAATGTGGTTTCTATAGTCAGCTGGAGTAAAGGTGGATGGTTATCAATTAATTACAAGTCTGTAAAGATATTAATTTGCAATACAATATTATTCATATCATCTAAAAAATATATAGTAAACAATAGCAAGATATATACAAGTCTTCATATCCTCTCTTCATTCTGGTAGATTACGGTTTGGAATGTAATCTAAAAAATGTAATTTAACAATCTGTCTGCAATGTGACAAGATCAAATGTAGTCCATGGTAAATATAATTCATAACAAACTATCTTCTTATGGTCAAAACTCTAGTTTCCATGACAACAAGGTTTCCAAGTAACCAGAAGACTTCACTTGTTGCCCTACAATTTAATACCTATAAGGACAGTTAAGCTTTGTGTAAACGGAATTGAATTCTAGGTCATGTGTTTGTTACTAACTCTAAAGGACCCGTATCCATTAGTCTAAAGTTGAGCAAAACAGACCAAAATTATTGTTTGTCAAATGAAATTTAACAATGAAAGATTGCTTTAGCTGACCAATGGTAAACCATTGTCTGAAAAGTAGACGTCCATGTTTAAAATGTTTATTTGATAGTTGGGCAAAGGGTCTTTCTATGAAAAAATATTCCCAGAAAGTTTTTTCCTCCTTTCCCTGGTGTAATTGAACATGTATGACCAGTTTAAACAACTGTAAAAACAATTTGGAATAAATGTACAGCTGTGTATGCGAAACAACCATTCACCAGTTGATCATTTGTTCTACTGCTGTTCAACAGTCAACCTAACTATACTTTTTATTGTACTGATTTAATCAAAGTTAGGTTTAAATTCACATCCATTGACACACTGTGATAGATCCTATCCATGATCTAGCTGATCTTTACAATTAACATTAATATATGGAATACAATGATGTGTTATATGTATAACATACAATTGAAAATGGAACACTGGAAGGTTCATCAGTATCTGTATTAAAGGCAAACTGTCACCAAGTTTTACTCCATTAAACCATTCTTATTTCTTAGTACTTTGACATCACAATACCTTTCTAAAATTATTATAGTTATTCATCCTTTTTAGCTGTAACGTTTTAAAATGAACTTAGAAATATTCTTTCGCTGTATCCTAATAATGCTTAAATGTCCCGGGCATTTCCAAACTTTAATGGGGTTGTATCATCTCAGACAATGGGGGCATATCGCTAGGATATGCTCCCATTGTCTGAAAGGTGCAGGTCCCACTGCTGGGACCCGGAGCTATATTGGGAACGGAGCTGGATTACTCTGATCTGGCCTCCACCAAGCGCTCGCCCCATAGAAGTGAATGGGAGCGCACTGCGCATGACCAGACACCACTATGATTCACTTCTATGGGCCCGACGTAAATAGCCTATTTTTTGGCAGCCCTATAGAAATTAAGGGAGGGCAGGTACGCATGCCCAGTGCACCCTCCACCACTTTCAAAGCTCTGTTCTCGATATAAGTACTGGTCCCAGCAGTGGGACCCGCACCTATCAGACAATTGGGACTTATCCTAGCGATATGACCCCATTTTCTGAGATGAGAAACCCCTTTAAAAGTCTTCTGCTGAATCTTCACTAACCCAACCCCTGGTCAATGGATTGCTCTGGATAATATAAAAATATTAGATGATTCGTAGCAGCACTTACGGAAAAAATGTCCAGTGTGGTGGTGGTGCCAGCGGTGATGGGAACCAGTCCAGAGTTCCCCCGTAGTACAAAGATATTGAAGGAAACCACAGCACTCCTGATTCCTCAAAATATATGCGTTATATTCACTAAAATTGTGCAAAGTTTCAACCCTACTAGGTCTTTTTCAAGCTTTTTCACGGGTCGAAACATTGCACAATTTTGGTGAATAAAACGCAGAAATTTTGATGAATCAGGAGTGCTGCGGTTTCCTTCAATATCTTTGCTACGGATGATGTCATCCAACAGACCATTCCAGTAGAGAAGGGATGCATGAGCAGAGTGTCTTCCCTCTGAAGTCTCCTAGTACTCATTTTTTTTCTCTCTTGTCCTTCTCTTCTTTTTTTTTTAATTGTTTTCTTTCTCTCCTTTTCCTTTCAAGCTCTTTATTCCAAAGACAGCAATGGTACAGTAAATAATGTCAGAGTGACACTATCAAAACTTGTAATGGAGCCCCCTTCACCATGACCACTCGAGTAGAAAGTTCAGAACATGAGCAGTTTATGATTATGTTGGTTTCCCTAATGCACAAGGATAATGCACATAGTGATATCACAATAGTGGCATAATGTGCATAGTGAACTTACAGCACAAACATAATGTGCGCAATAATTTCATAATACAGAGATAAAACTCACAATTAGAGATGAGCAAAGTTTTTAAAAATTAGAGCACGTGATCACGTTGGGAGCGTGCGGTGATCACGCTCAGTGCAGTTCACAATCTAATATGCGAGAGGGTTACAGCACTCTCCAATAATTTGGCTGGTCGGCTGCACGTCAAGTTGAGGTCCCGGCTCCACCTTCAGGGCCAATTTCTTCCACTGTATACACAGAGAGATAGCACTCCAGATAGTTGTAATACGAACAGTGAGGGTTTAATAATCAGCCGGACATACTGATACAAGCAACGTTTCGGGCTTGAGATAAGCCCTTCCTCAGGCCAAGATGGCTGTAGAGCATGTGTACGCCATGGTTCACAAACAGCCGGTGTGCCCATACTCTACAGCCATCTTGGCCTGAGGAAGGGCTTATCTCAAGCCCGAAACGTTTCCTGTATCAATATGTCCGGCTGATTAATAAAACCTTACTGTTCGCATTACAACTACAGTGCCTTGCGAAAGTATTCAGCCCCCTGGAACTTTTCAACCTTTTGCCACATTTCAGGCTTTAAACAAAAAGATATAACATTTTACATTTTTGGTGAAGAATCAACAACAAGTGGGTCACAATTGTGAGGTGGAACGAAATTTATTGGATCATTTAAACTTTTTTGTAATAATAAAACTGAAAAGTGGGGCGTGCAAAATTATTCGGCCCATTTACTTTCAGTTCAGAAAACTTACTCCAGAAGTTCATTGAGGATCTCTGAATGATCCAATGTTGTCCTAAATGACTGATGAAGATAAATAGAATCTACCTGTGTGTAAACAAGTCTCCGTATAAATGCACCTGCTCTGTGATAGTCTCAGGGTTCTGTTTAAAGCACAGAGAGCATCACGAAGACCAAGGAACACATCAGGCAGGTCTGTGATACTGTTGTGGAGAAGTTTAAAGCCGGATTTGGATACCAAAAGATTTCCCAAGCTTTAAACATCCCAAAGAGCACTGTGCAAGCGATCATATTGAAATGGAAGGAGTATCAGACCACTGCAAATCTACCAAGACCCGGCCGTCCTTCTAAACTTTCATCTCAAACAAGCAGAAGACTGATCAGAGATGCAGCCAAGAGGCCCATGATCACTCTGGATGAACTGCAGACATCTACAGCTGAGGTGGGAGAGTCTGTCCATAGGACAACAATCAGTCAAACACTTCACAAATCTGGCCTTTATGGAAGAGTGGCAAGAAGAAAGCCATTTCTCAAAGATATCCATAAAAAGTCTCGTTTACAGTTTGCCACAAGCCACCTGGGAGACACACTAACATGTGGAAGAAGGTGCTCTGGTCAGATGAAACCAAAATCGGAACTTTTTGGAAACAATGCAAAACGATATGTTTGGCGTAAAGGCAACACAGCTCATCACCCTGAACACACCATCCCCACTGTCAAACATGGTGGTGGCAGCATCATGGTTTGGACCTGCTTTTGATCAGCAGGGACAGGGAAGATGGTTAAAATTGATGGACAGATGGATGGAGACAAATACAGGACCATTCTTGATGAAAACCTGTTGGAGTATGCAAAAGACCTGAGACTAGGACGGAGATTTATCTTCCAAAAGACAATGATCCCAAACATAAAGCAAAATCTACAATGGAATTGTTCAAAAATATCCAGGCCAAGTCAAAGTCCAGACCTGAATCCAATTGAGAATATGTGGAAAGAGCTAAAAACTGCTGTTCACAAACGCTCTCCATCCAACCTCAAAGAGCTCGAGCTGTTTTGCAAGTAAGAATGGGCAAGAATTTCAGTCTCTAGATGTGCAAAACTGATAGAGACATACCCCAAGCAACTTTTATTATTACAAAAAAAGTTTAAATGATCCAATAAATTTCGTTCCATTTCACAATTGTGACCCACTTGTTGTTGATTCTTCACCAAAAATTTAAAATGTTATATCTTTTTGTTTGAAGCCTGAAATGTGGCAAAAGGTTGAAAAGTTCCAGGGGGCTGAATACTTTTGCAAGGCACTGTATCTGGAGTGCTGTCTCTCTGTGTATACAGTGCGGTCCACAATGTCATCGTCTTTGTCCCTTATAATAATCTGTCATCTACCAGAAGATAGGGATACCTGAGCCCTGCTGCTACCACTACTATTGGCCGGATGGCTGGTGCCAACTGTGCTGCTACTGTTGTTTGCAGTGCTACAGTTGCCTACATTCTGCGAATGATGAGGCATGGGTCTTTTATCTTCCACTCTGTCAGTTACCAGAGATTTTATTATGAAGCCTATTTAAACAATGACAAGTCACATGAGGAAAATTCGCAACACTTTTTGGAAGAAAATAAATGAACATCCCCTGGTTGTGACCATACTATACACTGCCATTAACACACTAAAATGTGCTTAATTGTGTAGTTACTAACATTATAAAATTGCAGTTTTTTTGGGTAACAAATATAGGCCCAATTAAACATCCCCTGGTTATGACCACACTAGAAACTGGTATGTACGCACTAAAATGCACTTAATTGCATACTTATATACGGTAGAAAAATGGCAGCAGATTTTTTGGTAACAAATACAGGCCCAATTAAACGTCCACTGACTGTGGCCACACACTACCCTGGTATTGGTGCACTAAAATGGGCTTAATTGTACACTTATACACAGTAAAAAAATTGTAACAGGTTTTTTGGTAGCAAACACAAGCTATGGTAGACCATTGCAAATGTCTTCTGAAGTGTCCAGTTTTCATTGTCTGTAAAACCTCATTTCAATAAATCAATGAAAGGTCTCATATAAAAAAAATGATTGTTTAAAAACAGACATTTGTAATGTGTTTTTAAGAAATAATACATAGGAAAAATATGCATATAGGTATATTTAAAAATACCTCTTATAAAAAAGTCTACATGATTAAATATTTAACTTTTAAGTTTCTGATATGTAAAAGTAGTAATACCCATTCTAATTGGACATAGCAGATATGTAGCTAACATGGTTGCCTCACCAGTTAGGATACCTGAAATGATCTTTGGAAAAATACACTTTCTGTTTAACAAGTTTATATGGGGGAGGAAAAGATCTAGAATGAAATACGATTTATTGTGTAAACCAAAAAATATGGGGGGTTTAGCTTTACCAAACGTCAAATTGTACTTTGTAGCTTCTAAATTAAAGTGGATAATGGATTGGGACCGGATTCCATTTTTGAGGCGACTGGTAGAGTCCACGGCTGGTGGCTTTGATTCGGTGGCCGCAATGCTGGAATCAGGTTACAAAAAGCAGAAGAAGAGGGACGATTGGATCTATGATACTTGTGTACAGGTTTGGTTTTATGTTAAAGGAATTCAGGGTCATGACCGACTCTACGACTTTGCTCAGTTATGGTGGAATAGAAACTTAAAAGAAATTTATAAGTTTAGGGAATGTAGGTTATTAAGACGACATGGGATCAATAAAATAAAAGATATTATGTCTAATGATGGGGTTAAAGAATGGTTACGAATTAAAACAGAGTATGATTTACCTATGGAAGCTTGGTTTGAATATCTGCAAGTGAGGGAAGCATATATTAATTCTGAGAATAAGGAGGTTTTTTTTACGATAAAGGAACCTACATTGATTGCTGAAACAATATGTAAGAGCGCTCAAAAACCAATGAAAATATCTAAGATATATGGATGGATATTGAAACTTTGGAGTGGATCCTTGGAATATAAGTCTAAAAATATCTGGCAAGAACATTGGGGTGATGTGTCGGATAAGCAATGGGAAGTAATTTATAAAAATGTTAAAAAAGTTTCTGGTTCCAAAAATCACCAGATAATTCAATTTAAGATTATACATGGATTGTATTATTCCCCAAAACTTCTGAAGAAGATTGGGTATAGGTCATCTGACGTATGCCCAAAATGCCAACAAGAAGGAGCAGATTTACCACATATGTTATGGTCCTGTAAATATATAAACAAATTTTGGGAAGATATATGTGAGTATATTGATCGGGATTTGAGGATTTGTATTCCAAGGATCCCGTGGTTATGTGTTTTAGGAGACGACTATGATATACAAGCAGATAAGGGAAAAAAAGATAGGATTATGAGATGTTTATTTCTGGGAAGATACCTTATTATGAAATACTGGATTTCTAACAAATATCCAGAAAGAAAGGAATGGGAATCACGGTTGGATATTTTGAATAGGTTTCATTCTGCTTAAGGGTGGTTTCGAAATAGATTTAATGTAGGTTTTTTTGTTTTTTTTTTCCTCCTCTCTCCCTCCCCTCTCTCCAGTCCAGGTAAGGGGTATTTGGGTGGGGAGGGTGGGTATTTATGAAAAGTAACTTTACTGTATTGATGTATTGATATATTAATGTATTTTATTGGAATTTGGTATTTTGATTGTCATTTTGGATAATGTGTTAAATAAATCTTAAAAAAGGGAAAAAAAAAAAGATATGTAGCTAACAGCTACTGTACATTTTACTCTTTGATGTACTTTTTTGTTACTACAGAAACCCTGTTGAAGTTTCTTAATTATGTGCTGGAAGTAAGCTTATTTCCACCATTCATTAAAGAAAAGATAAGCCATCATTATTAGAGCGTGTAATGGACAGACTGACACATGAGAATTATTCTGTGCACTGTTAGAAGGCTAATCAGGTATATATAGCTTGAGCATATGTGCTCATTAAAACCATGCTGTTTTATCAAGACAATACTCTGCTAAATGAACACAGCAGGAAACATTTGATCTTTCAATAAATTATAAGAACTTAAGAAAAGTGAATACAATACATTGCATCCAAGACATTTAATTTGTTTAACACAACAATCCTGATGAGCCCCAGCAAATTATCAATTAGATTTTTGTCTACTATAAATTATACCAACTTTTGCCTCTTTTATGTTGATTAATTTAAGGCTACCATACACTTTAAACAGCTGTTAGCCAAACACTTGTTCCCATTCCAATTCCCCTAATGCACATACTGTACATGTTCAGTTCAGATAAATGTGTAAGTGAACTCAATTGGGAGAAGAAGGAAAGCCATATCTCCTGAGAGAACAAAAGGATTGGGTTAAAATATTTGCATTGGCTAGGTTTGCGGTGACCCCAACACTACACTGGGTTCCCTGGACACCGTCGAGTTGTCACCATATGTTGCTGCTCTCCAGAAAAGATGGTAAGGAATGGTGCACCCAAATGGGAAATAAGTAGAGATGAGCGAGCATGCTCGTCCGAGCTTGGTGCTTGTTCGAGTATTACGGTACTCGTAAGTGCTCGCTGCTCGGACGAGTATCTCGCCATGCTTGAGGAAATGGCATCTTCCGCATTGTGCATTTTTGGCACCTATAAACTCAGCCAATCACAAGCCAGGAGACTCTGCGGTACACCCAGCATCACGTGGGGCCTTTACATGTCGATAGCAGGGGTTGGCTGGCCTGATCAGGTGACCCTGGAATATACTAGTGACTGCCCGCAGTGCTCGGCTCAGATGCTGTCTGGATGTCGTTAGGGACAGAGCTGCTGCGTTTCAGGGAGAGTGTTAGGGCCTGCATTTAGTTCTTTGTTAGGCAGGAGTAATCTCAAAAGAACCCAACAGCCCTTCTAAGGGCTACAAGAATTTTTTTTTTTTTGTCTCCTGGCTGGGCTGGCTGGCTGGCACTAGTAGTGCAGCTATCGCCATATATAACACTTTTTTTTGTTATTGTTTTATCTCAGTGATACAAATCCATTTCATACAGCAGTGTGGTACCATTCTGTGTGTCACAGTTCAGCTGTCCACTCAAAACAAACCACAATCCGTATTTTCTGTCCAGGTGACCCATACTGTACGTCACGTAATCAAATACGGTCTTTTGCTTTCACTGATACAGCTACATTACAAAAATGCTCTGTGCGACATTTGTCTAGGTTGCAGTCAAAATAGCCACCGTCAGCAGGGGCTGAGTTTGCTCTCTGATAGTTTCTGCACGTCACGTTAAAAAAAATATATATATAAAAAATATATATATATAAAAAAAATAGTTTTTCTTTTGTTTTATCTCAGTGATACAAATCCATTTCACACAGCTGTGTGTAACCATTCTGTGTGTCACAGTTCAGCTGTTCAGTCAGCACAATCCGTATTTTCTGTCCAGGTGACCCATACTGTACGTCACGTAATCAAATACGGTCTTTTGCTTTCACTTATACAGCTACATTACAAAAATCTCTGTGCGAAATTTGTCTGGGTTGCAATTAAGCAGACCAAGTCTGCCTAATCTAATAGTTTCCGTGTAATTGCTCGATACTGCACGGTACGTAATAACATACGTAATTTTGCTCTAACTTATTCACCTATATACAAAGCACAATCCGTATTTTCTGTCCAGGTGACCCATTCTGTACGTCACGTCCGTGAAAAAGGTCTTTTGCTCTCACTTATACAGCTACATTACAAAAATCTCTGTGCGACATTTGTCTGGGTTGCAGTCAAAATAGCCACTGTCAGCAGGGGCTGAGTTTGCTCTCTGATAGTTTCTGCACATCACGTTAAAAAAATATATATATATAAAAAAAAATCTTAAAAAAAATATATAAAAAAATAGTTTTTTTGTTGTTTTATCTCAATGATACAAATCCATTTCACACAGCTGTGTGTAACCATTCTGTGTGTCACAGTTCAGCTGTTCAGTCAGCACAATCCGTATTTTCTGTCCAGGTAACCCATACTGTACGTCAAGTAATCAAATACGGTCTTTTGCTTTCACTTATACAGCTACATTACAAAAATCTCTGTGCGACATTTGTCTGGGTTGCAATTAAGCAGACCAAGTCTGCCTAATCTAATAGTTTCTGTGTAATTGCTCGATACTGCACGGTACGTAATAACATACGTAATTTTGCTCTAACTTATTCACCTATATACAAAGCACAATCCGTATTTTCTGTCCAGGTGACCCATTCTGTACGTCACGTCCGTGAAAAAGGTTTTTTGCTCTCACTTATACAGCTACATTACAAAAATCTCTGTGCGACATTTGTCTGGGTTGCAGTCAAAATAGCCACCGTCAGCAGGGGCTGAGTTTCTGCACGTCACGTTAAAAAAATATATATATATAAAAAAAATGTAAAAAAAAAATATATATAAAAAAATAGTTTTTTGTTGTTTTATCTCCGTGATACAAATCCATTTCACACAGCAGTGTGGAACCATTCTGTGTGTCACAGTTCAGCTGTCCACTCACCACAAACCACAATCCGTATTTTCTGTCCAGGTGACCCATACTGTACGTCACGTAATCAAATACGGTCTTTTGCTTTCACTGATACAGCTACATTACAAAAATCCTCTGTGCGACATTTGTCTAGGTTGCAGTCAAAATAGCCACCGTCAGCAGGGGCTGAGTTTGCTCTCTGATAGTTTCTGCACGTCACGTTAAAAAAAATATATATATAAAAAAATATATATATATATATATAAAAAAATAGTTTTTTTGTTGTTTTATCTCAGTGATACAAATCCATTTCATACAGCAGTGTGGAACCATTCTGTGTGTCACAGTTCAGCTGTTCAGTCAGCACAATCCGTATTTTCTGTCCAGGTGACCCATACTGTACGTCACGTAATCAAATACGGCCTTTTGCTTTCACTTATACAGCTACATTACAAAAATCTTTGTGCGAAATTTGTCTGGGTTGCAATTAAGCAGACCAAGTCTGCCTAATCTAATAGTTTCCGTGTAATTGCTCGACACTGCACGGTACGTAATAACATACGTAATTTTGCTCTAACTTATTCACCTATATACAAAGCACAATCCGTATTTTCTGTCCAGGTGACCCATTCTGTACGTCACGTCCGTGAAAAAGGTCTTTTGCTCTCACTTATAAAGCTACATTACAAAAATCTCTGTGCGACATTTGTCTGGGTTGCAGTCAAAATAGCCACCGTCAGCAGGGGCTGAGTTTGCTCTCTGATAGTTTCTGCATGTCACGTTAAAAAAAATATATATATATATAAAAAAAATATTAAAAAAAAATATATAAAAAAATAGTTTTTTGTTGTTTTATCTCAGTGATACAAATCCATTTCACACAGCTGTGTGTAACCATTCTGTGTGTCACAGTTCAGCTGTTCAGTCAGCACAATCCGTATTTTCTGTCCAGGTGACCCATACTGTACGTCACGTAATCAAATACGGTCTTTTGCTTTCACTTATACAGCTACATTACAAAAATCTCTGTGCGACATTTGTCTGGGTTGTAATTAAGCAGACCAAGTCTGCCTAATCTAATAGTTTCCGTGTAATTGCTCGATACTGCACGGTACGTAATAACATAAGTAATTTTGCTCTAACTTATTCACCTATATACAAAGCACAATCCGTATTTTCTGTCCAGGTGACCCATTCTGTACGTCACGTCCGTGAAAAAGGTCTTTTGCTCTCACTTATACAGCTACATTACAAAAATCTCTGTGCGACATTTGTCTGGGTTGCAATCATAATAGCCACTGTCAGCAGGGGCTGAGTTTGCTCTCTGATAGTTTCTGCACGTCACGTTAAAAAAATATATATATATATAAAAAAAATATTTAAAAAAATATATAAAAAAATAGTTTTTTTGTTGTTTTATCTCAATGATACAAATCCATTTCACACAGCTGTGTGTAACCATTCTGTGTGTCACAGTTCAGCTGTTCAGTCAGCACAATCCGTATTTTCTGTCCAGGTGACCCATACTGTACGTCACGTAATCAAATACGGTCTTTTGCTTTCACTTATACAGCTACATTACAAAAATCTCTGTGCGACATTTGTCTGGGTTGCAATTAAGCAGACCAAGTCTGCCTAATCTAATAGTTTCTGTGTAATTGCTCGATACTGCACGGTACGTAATAACATACGTAATTTTGCTCTAACTTATTCACCTATCTACAAAGCACAATCCGTATTTTCTGTCCAGGTGACCCATTCTGTACGTCATGTCCGTGAAAAAGGTTTTTTGCTCTCACTTATACAGCTACATTACAAAAATCTCTGTGCGACATTTGTCTGGGTTGCAGTCAAAATAGCCACCGTCAGCAGGGGCTGAGTTTCTGCACGTCACGTTAAAAAAAAATATATATAAAAAAAATGTAAAAAAAAAAAATATATATAAAAAAATAGTTTTTTGTTGTTTTATCTCCGTGATACAAATCCATTTCACACAGCAGTGTGGAACCATTCTGTGTGTCACAGTTTAGCTGTCCACTCACAACAAACCACAATCCGTATTTTCTGTCCAGGTGACCCATACTGTACGTCACGTAATCAAATACGGTCTTTTGCTTTCACTGATACAGCTACATTACAAAAATCCTCTGTGCGACATTTGTCTAGGTTGCAGTCAAAATAGCCACCGTCAGCAGGGGCTGAGTTTGCTCTCTGATAGTTTCTGCACGTCACGTTAAAAAAAAATATATATAAAAAAATATATATATATATAAAAAAATAGTTTTTTTGTTGTTTTATCTCAGTGATACAAATCCATTTCATACAGCAGTGTGGAACCATTCTGTGTGTCACAGTTCAGCTGTTCAGTCAGCACAATCCGTATTTTCTGTCCAGGTGACCCATACTGTACGTCACGTAATCAAATACGGTCTTTTGCTTTCACTTATACAGCTACATTACAAAAATCTCTGTGCGAAATTTGTCTGGGTTGCAATTAAGCAGACCAAGTCTGCCTAATCTAATAGTTTCCGTGTAATTGCTCGATACTGCACGGTACGTAATAACATACGTAATTTTGCTCTAACTTATTCACCTATATACAAAGCACAATCCGTATTTTCTGTCCAGGTGACCCATTCTGTACGTCACGTCCGTGAAAAAGGTCTTTTGCTCTCACTTATACAGCTACATTACAAAAATCTCTGTGCGACATTTGTCTGGGTTGCAGTCAAAATAGCCACCGTCAGCAGGGGCTGAGTTTGCTCTCTGATAGTTTCTGCACGTCACGTTAAAAAAAAATATATATATATAAAAAAATATTAAAAAAAAATATATAAAAAAATAGTTTTTTGTTGTTTTATCTCAGTGATACAAATCCATTTCACACAGCTGTGTGTAACCATTCTGTGTGTCACAGTTCAGCTGTTCAGTCAGCACAATCCGTATTTTCTGTCCAGGTGACCCATACTGTACGTCACGTAATCAAATACGGTCTTTTGCTTTCACTTATACAGCTACATTACAAAAATCTCTGTGCGACATTTGTCTGGGTTGCAATTAAGCAGACCAAGTCTGCCTAATCTAATAGTTTCCGTGTAATTGCTCGATACTGCACGGTACGTAATAACATACATAATTTTGCTCTAACTTATTCACCTATATACAAAGCACAATCCGTATTTTCTGTCCAGGTGACCCATTCTGTACGTCACGTCCGTGAAAAAGGTTTTTTGCTCTCACGTATACAGCTACATTACAAAAATCTCTGTGCGACATTTGTCTGGGTTGCAGTCAAAATAGCCACCGTCAGCAGGGGCTGAGTTTCTGCACGTCACGTTAAAAAAAAAAAAAAAATATATATATATATATATATATATATATATATATATATATATATATAAAATGTAAAAAAAAATATATATATAAAAAAATAGTTTTTTGTTGTTTTATCTCCGTGATACAAATCCATTTCACACAGCTGTGTGTAACCATTCTGTGTGTCACAGTTCAGCTGTTCAGTCAGCACAATCCGTATTTTCTGTCCAGGTGACCCATTCTGTACGTCACGTCAGTAAAAAAGGTCTTTTGCTCTAACTTATACAGCTACATTACAAAAAATCTCTGTGCGAAATTTGTCTGGGTTGCAATTAAGCAGACCAAGTCTACCTAATCTAATAGTTTCAGTGTAATTGCTCCATACTGCGCGGTACGTAATAACATACGTAATTTTGCTCTAACTTATCCACCTATATATTTTCTTGTTCAGATTGAACAAGTTTGTGGGTTTCAGTACAGCAGGCCCATTTATTTTATTTTTTTATATAATACACTTATATACAGAAAATGTTGAACCCCAGGGCTAAGGGACGAGGGCGTGGGTGTGGGCATTCAATTACTGCAGGGGGCAGAGGCCGTGGTCCTGGGCAGGGTGAGACAGTACCTGCTGATGAGGGAGCAGGGGAACGCCGCAGAGCTACACTCCCTAGCTTCATGTCTCAACTTACAGGGACACGTGGTAGAGGACTGTTGAAACCACAACAGTGCGAACAGCTGATGTCGTGGATTGCGGACAATGCTTCAAGTAATTTGTCCACCAGTCAGTCTTCCATGCAGTCCACCCACGTTACCCAAGGGAGCACTCCTCTGGCTCCTCCACCTCAACCTTCTTCCCCCCAGTCTGGCCCCTCCCAGGAAAATTTGGAATGCGATCCGGCATATTCAGAGGAACTGTTTTCTGGACCCTTCCCAGAGTCACAAACCACTTCTCAGGTTGCTGCTGACCTCGTTCCCGATGCCCAAGTTTATCAACTGTCGCAGTCTGTGGGTGATGATGATGATGACAATGTTGACTTAGTGGAAGAAGTGTGTAAAGAGCTGTCAGACGATGAGGAAACATGGTTGTCAGACAGTGGTGAAGTTGTTGCCAGGGCAGGAAGTCCGAGGGGGGAGCAGACTGAGGAATCGGAGGATGACGAGGTGAGTGACCCAAGCTGGGTTGATAAGCCGAGTGAAGACAGTGCTGCTGAGGCGGAGGCGAGTGCTGCACCAGAACAGGTTGGAAGAGGCAGTGGTGTGGCCAGAGGGAGAAGCAGGGCCAGAGCTGGTGCATCAGCAGCAACTGTTTCACGTAGTGAAGCTCCCGTGGCGAGGCCTAGATGTTCGCAAGTCTGGAGGTTCTTTAAAGAAAGTGAGGATGACCGACGGACTGTGGTGTGCAACCTGTGCCACACCAGGATCAGCAGAGGTGCCACCACTACTAGCCTAACCACTACCAGCATGCGCAGGCATATGAGTGCTAAACACCCCACTCAATGGAACCAAGGCCGTTAACCTCCTGCGGGTCACACCACTGCTCCTTCCCCTGTGTCACTCGCTGCCTCTGCTAGTAAACCCCCTGCCCAGGACCCCGGCACAAGCGCCTCCCGCCGGAAAACCACACCTTCGCCTCCACGATCCTCCACCAATGTGTCCCAGCTCAGCATTCATCTGTCTTTACAGCAGACGCTGGAGCGCAAGAGGAATTACAGTTCCACCCACCCACATGCCCAAGTCCTCAACGTCCACATCTCCAAATTGCTGAGAAGGTCCACCTAACCACAGACACGTGGACAAGTGCTGCTGGGCAGGGACACTATATCTCACTGACGGCACATTGGATTAACTTGGTGGAGGCTGGGACCGAGACTGACCCTGGGGCCGCTCATGTACTGCCCACACCGAGGATTGCGGGGCCTACCTCGGTCACGGTCTCTCAGACGTACTATGCCTCCTCCTCCGACCCCTCCTCCTCCTCCACCTCCTCCTCTCCTCCGAATTACCATCCGTGGGCACGGCGCCTTCAGTCGGTAGCTCTAGGCTCAGCAGCAGTGCCGTGGGTAAGTGCCAGCAGGCGGTGCTCAAACTGCTGAGCTTAGGTGGCAAAAGGCACACCGCCCAAGAGCTGTTACAGGGCATCACGGCGCAGACCAATGTGTGGCTGGCACCGCTGAACCTCAAGCCAGGCATGGTTGTGTGTGACAACGGGCGTAACCTGGTGGCTCTGCAACTCGGCAGACTGACACATGTGCCATGCCTGGCCCACGTGTTCAATCTAATAGTTCAGCGGTTCCTCAAGACATACCCCAATCTGTCTGATTTGCTCACCAAGGTGCGCCGCATCTGTGCGCATTTCCGCAAGTCGACCACAGATGCTGCCACTCTCAGGGCAGCGCAGCGCCGCCTATAACTGCCCGCTCACCGACTGTTGTGTGACGTGCCCACAAGATGGAATTCGACATTAAACATGTTATCCAGAGTTTACCAGCAGCGCAGAGCGATTGTAGACTGCCAGATGTCAACTTCCACCAGAACTGGTAGTCAGCTAGAAGGACTGAGCACTGAAGAAATGTTTTTCTTTTCGGAGTACATAAAGTCTACCCTCAGCAAAAAAAAAAATTTTAAATGTTTGTACTTGCGCCTCCTGAAAAATTGTTTTGGACTGTCTGTTTGACGCTCCTGAAACATTGTTTCACACTGTCTGTAGTTGACACTGCGGAAAAATTGTTTGGAGAGAGGGCCTGTAGGTGGACCTCCGGAAAAATTGTTTGGAGAGAGGGCCTGTAGGTGGACCTCCGGAAAAATTGTTTGGAGAGAGGGCCTGTAGGTGGACCTCCGGAAAAATTGTTTGGAGAGAGGGCCTGTAGGTGGACCTCCAGAAAAATTATTTAGAGAGAGCGCCTGTAGGTGGACCTCCGGAAAAATTGTTTGAAGAGAGGGCCTGTAGGGGGCCCTCCTGAAAAATTGTGGTAAAAGAGTGCCAGTTGGACCTCTAAAAAATGGCGTTTTTTTGGTCAGCGTTAGGCAAAGATGACAAGGAGGAAGAGGAGGAGTAGGAGGAGTAGAGAAGAGGAATCGGATACATAAGTAATATTAATCTTTAGCTGCTTTCCCCCGGAGGAGATGGTATGGTCAGCTAGGTACTCCCTCACCATCTTTCTGTACAGCTCCCCCCTACTCTGCCTAGACTGGGGACAGGTGACAGTGTCTTGATGGGGTGAAATAAAACTGGCAAAGGCCTTGGGGAGCGTTCCCCTGCCAGTGCTGGACAAGCTGCCTGCTCGCCTCCTCTCCCCCGCTACTTGGCCCACAGAACCATGCCCACAGAACCACGCTAGTGGCGTCAGATGGGAAGAACTGTTTCAGCTTGTGCACCAGGGCCTGTTGATATTTATTCACTCTCATACTCCTTTCCTTTGCAGGGATGAGAGTGGAAAGGTTCTGCTTGTACCGTGGGTCCAGGAGAGTGAACACCCAGTAATCGGTGTTTGAAAAAATGCTTCTAACGCGAGGGTCACGGGATAGGCAGCCTAACATGAAGTCTGCCATGTGCGCCAGAGTCCCAACACGCAAGAATTCCCTCTCCTCACTGGCCTGACTCTCCATTTCCTCCTCCTCCTCCTCCTCCTCTTCAGCCCATACACGCTCAACAGTTAAGAAGGACTGAGCGCTTGTACCCTCTTCTGTCTCGCCGACATTCTCCTCCTCTTCCTCCTCATCCTCATCCCCCTCCTCCGATACGCGCTGAGAAACAGACCGGAGGGTGCTCTGGCTATCAAGCGACGTATCTTCCTCCACTGTCTCTTGTGACAAGCGCAAAGCATCCGACTTGATGCTGAGCAGTGAGTTTTTCAACAGGCAAAGCAGCGGGATGGTGAGGCTGATAATGGCGGCATCGTCGCTGACCATCTGTGTTGACTCCTCAAAGTTGGTCAACACCTGGCAGATATCAGACATCCACGTCCACTCCTCATTGTAGACTTGAGGAATCTGAGTGACCTGACTACCAGTTCTGGTGGAAGTTGACATCTGGCAGTCTACAATCGCTCTGCGCTGCTGGTAAACTCTGGATAACATGTTTAATGTCGAATTCCATCTTGTGGGCACGTCGCACAATAGTCGGTGAGCGGGCAGTCATAGGCGGCGTTGCGATGCCCTGAGAGTGGCAGCATCTGTGGTCGACTTGCGGAAATGCGCACAGATGCGGCGCACCTTAGTGAGCAAATCAGACAGATTGGGGCATGTCTTGAGGAACCACTGAACTATTAGATTGAACACGTGGGCCAGGCATGGCACATGTGTCAGTCTGCCGAGTTGCAGAGCCGCCACCAGGTTACGCCCATTGTCACACACAACCATGCCTGGCTTGAGGTTCAGCGGTGCCAACCACACATCGGTCTGCGCCGTGATGCCCTGTAACAGCTCTTGGGCGGTGTGCCTTTTGTCACCTAAGCTTAGCAGTTTGAGCACCGCCTGCTGGCGCTTACCCACGGCACTGCTACTGCGCCTAGAGCTACCGACTGAAGGCGCCGTGCCCACGGATGGTAATTCGGAGGAGGAGGTGGAGGAGGAGGAGGGGTCGGAGGAGGAGGCATAGTACGTCTGAGAGACCGTGACCGAGGTAGGCCCCGCAATCCTCGGTGTGGGCAGTACATGAGCGGCCCCAGGGTCAGTCTCGGTCCCAGCCTCCACCAAGTTAACCCAATGTGCCGTCAGTGAGATATAGTGTCCCTGCCCGGCAGCACTTGTCCACGTGTCTGTGGTTAGGTGGACCTTCTCATAAACAGCGTTGGTCAGGGCACGGATGATGTTCTGTGACACGTGCTGGTGTAGGGCTGGGACGGCACATCGGGAAAAATAGTGGCGGCTGGGGACCGAATACCAAGGGGTAGCCACCGCCATGAGATTGCGAAAGGCCTCGGTCTCTACCAGCCTATAGGGCAGCATCTCCAGGCTCAGCAATTTGGAGATGTGGACGTTGAGGGCTTGGGCATGTGGGTGGGTGGAACTGTATTTCCTCTTGTGCTCCAGCGTCTGCTGTAAAGACAGCTGAACGCTGCGCTGGGACATATTGGTGGACGCTGTGGAGGATCGTGGAGGCGAAGGTGTGGTTTTCCTGTGGGAGGCGCTTGTGCCGGGGTCCTGGGCAGGGGGTTTACTAGCAGAGGCAGCGAGTGACACAGGGGAAGGAGCAGTGGTGTGACCCGCAACTAAAGCCATTTCACTGTATTCTCAGTCGGACAAAGTCATTGGTGGTGTAACCGCCATGCTGTGTCAGGCTAAATTTTTGGGTGCTTCACCAGCTACCGCATACTAACTCAGTCACTCTGTTGTCACCGCCGCCATACAAGGCCACAAAAAATGTTTATGTGGTTCGCCTGCTCCCGCAGTGTCACTCGCTCACTCTGTTGTCACCACCATAGTGGTTTGCACTATAGCAGCCCAAGTCTGCACATTCCCCTTTTTATCTCCAAGTGATCTATACTGCACGTCATGTAAAAAAATAGGTTCTTTTGCTGTCAGTGATACAAATCCATTTCATAAAATCCTTTCTTTCTCTTTAACTGATCTATACTGAACGTCACTTTTAAAAATACGCCTTTTTCCTCTCTTTCTCTCTCTCCAAACTATTTTTCCGGATAGGTGCCGTATACGGTATTAAACTGAGAAGAATACATACAACACATGCTCTACTTGATCAATCTCATAGTTGACAACTGTACCGGTTGATGCTAAATTTTTAAGTTGGGGTCCTGCGTCCTCATTCGAACTCCATCCGGCTGTTGTCACCACCACACACGCTAGCCAAGGGGGCACTCCTCTGCCTCTTCCAGCTCAACCTCCTTCCCCCCAGCCTGCCCCCCACCTACAGGCCCTCTCTCCAAACAATTTACCCGGATAGGGGATGTATTAGATATTATACTGTTTTTTTTGTGTTCCTCTTTTAATTGGCTCCTGACCTGTGATAGGCAGAGCATGGATACGTCCCCTTAGCTGCAGTAGAAAAGACACTCCCCTGGCCAGAGCAAGCTCTTTTTCCTTTTCTGTGTTCGAAAAATCCATGAAATATATGGTCCCAAGATAGGGGACATATACGATTTTAAACTGAGAAGAATCGATACCACACATGCCCCACTAGGAGAATTTGGGGTAATGGTGGGATTAGGCAGCCTCAGAGGCATCCATGCATGCTGCCCCTGCTGTTTCCTGTCCATTTCCGTGGTGTTTCCATCATTTTCTGAGGTTTCCAGGTTTTCACCCAGCCTTCCCTAGGCAGAGCCTTGGTCCCCTGCAAAAAATGCTCGAGTCTCCCATTGACTTCAATGGGGTTCGTTACTCAAAACGAGCACCTGAGCATCAGGAAAAGTTTGTCTCGAATAACGAGCACCCGAGAATTTTAGTGCTTGCTCATCTGTAGAAATAAGTCCAGAGAGTCCAGGTCTGCAGTAAACCAGTGTGCTTCCTTACTGGAGGAATTCAGGTGCAAAACAATACAGGTGAGGCATAGGGCTGGCTTCTCCAGTTTCCTCTCTGGCAGAAGAAGGGTTTGATGCTGAGGAAAGGCGTGAGCTAGCTGTGCCTCTCTCTCTCAGAAGGCTGGTACCCTGGACTGCAGAACACTAGGAGCTCTGACTGCTCTTCTTATATACAGTTTCTGGCTGACCAGAACGTTCTAGTGGGAGGGGTGGGGTAGAGAAACCTAGCACAAACAGTTACAATGTTATAATTCTGTTCTCTCATAGGCTTGCATTAGACCTTTAGTAATAATCAATGGCAATGACGGTTTTCAGCTGTTTTTCCAGACAAAAACAAGTCTTCAGCCATAGTAAGATAGCAAAACCTGGCATTCAAAAGGTCAGTCTGTCTGGTTTTGGTGATAAACAAGTCTGGCTTTTTCCCTCCAAATTTTGCTCTTCTTTAAACCTTATGGTAGCTGTGGAAAATTACCAGCTTCTCATTATTAGCTAGAAAGTCTCAAATGTCTCTCAGTATTCATTAACCCTTTCCACAGAGCTTTGCAAATACAGTGCAAATGAACAGGATATAAATCACAACAGACATATAAAATGCAGTTACACAGTACTAAACAGCATACGTAAATGCAAGCCTTTAAAGTGAAATAAAGTAAGGAGTTGATGACTTTATATAGAAGAAACAGGGGCTAATGTCCACGAATGTCCAGACTTCAAAGTATCCCTGCTCTAGGGCACTACATATTCACTTTTCTTGATCCTTCTCTCCCTTGATATCATGTGTCAGGGGAGAGTCTGGAGCTCCCCACACACACCAGACTGTAAGCCAAACCCACCAGCCTCTGCGCTTTCAGTCGGCAATACAATAATGTGTATGGGGACAATTGCCAAACAAACAAAAAAAATACCTTAAATATTTGAATAATACGTAGTAAATTACAGTTTTAGTGTCCAGGGTACCAGAAGACCATTTTTCTCTTATTTTTCTCTTTTTTTTCTCTTTTTCTTTTTACTCTTTCTGTTCGCCACAAGAAGATGGTCATTGAGGACATGAAGGTAGTGGAAATGCGCCTGGTGTGAGAACCAGATCTGACAACTGTGGAGGTATCAGTAGCACCTGGCCTCATTGTGGTGGTGTGACTTCACCACTGCCATGCAAAACACTGACCCAGTATGCTGTGAAAGACATGTAATATCCATGGCCATAATTGCTGCTCCATGTGACGATGGTGGCTTTAACCTTGCTGTACAGTGACAATTCCAAGGAAAGGCACATGTTCTCTGCCACATGAAAGTACAAGACAGACTATAATTAAGAAAGGCTGTAGCACTCTTCCAGTTCTTTGTAGTTTATTCAATCATGTGCATCAAACATGGCAATGTTTTGACTATATCGTAGTCTTTATCAAGTTTTATTGTGGCTTGATAAAGACTAAGTGGGTGCCTTAGCCTTTCTTCTTTATAGCATTTGTGGTCCTAAGCCAGGATCCTAGGCTGTGTGCACTGCAGCTTTTAGTGACCCATACCGGGTAATGTTTTGTGCTGCTGTCCTGCTGGTATTTCAGTACAAGACAGACATCACTTAAAAAAAAAATGGCATTATTGCAACTAGGCATCCTTCATTGAGGCTGAGGGTATGCCAAAGGCAGTGGAATCCACAAAGTGGTATACTAGTGATTGTACCACAAGCAATTTGGCAAGGTGGTAGAACAGTTGCCACACAAGCGGATTACTGGGTACGTATTGTTGTTTCCTGCCCACATATTGTTATGAATGACTGATGACAAAGTGGAGGAGGAGGAGTGGTATCAGGAGAAAAGGTAGGTGATGATATTGACAGTGATGACAACAATGGCCATGTACTACTGTGCATGTGGCCTCGCTACTAGAATGATGTCAAGAAGGAGAAAGTTGGTCTTTCTCATATTTCTGGCCAGTTTGATTTTTCCATGTGAGTCTATGATGCCAATTGATGTGCTGAAGAAGAGTCATAGGGGGTCATTTACTAACCAGAAATATGCCTATATTTGGCATTTTTCTGCCACAGATTTCAGCACAAAGGTCCTTTGTGTCACAATCTGCAACTTTTCCCCGCTCACTCCAGGTCTAATACAACTCATGAACGGGAACATTGAGTTGAATATCTTCCTTAGCACTCAGAGATTTCTCTCTTGGGAAAAAAGAAGCCGTCCCAATTATATGGGTCAGTGAAGACAGAGATGACGGAAACAAAATTCTTCTATTAGGCCTCTAACTGTAAAAGAGGAGGAGCAGGAGGATTGTACTGAACACTGGCTCAAAGGCATGGTGTCAGATGTAGAGGTAACATCAATATTGTCTTGCTGTGACTGAGATGATGAGTCAGTCATTCATTCCAAACTGTTTTCTTTTTTTCTCCACAATAATACACCATTGATTACTGGAGTTGAAGGGCAAGTGTGCCCTGCTCCTACTGGCTAGGTGGCTTGTTCTGTGATTTAAGATCTCTATCCTATCCCTCCTCAGTCTAACCTCACTAAATACATGCAGTACCTGGTTGGGATGTCATATAGTGCCTATGCCACGTCTACTAAGTCATCTCAGCTTCACACCTTTAGTTCCTCATGATTGTCTGGGGCTGAATGTAAGGAATTATAGGTAAACTTGACGGCCCTGGGTGCCACCTGAGGTCATGTGATCCTCCATCTTCTGTCTTCAGATCTGTAAAAATGGTGGTCAGCATTTTCAGTGATTCCTGCAGGATGAATCTCTTCTGAAAACAGAACCTTATAGCAAATTCGCAATACATTTGATTATTGTACAATCAATTCTTTCATCATCCTAGTTGAAAATTGCACAAGTCTTATCTCTATATCAATGCCTAATAAAATTGCTAAATTTGAGTTATAGTCTAAAACACCATCAGCTATCTAGATATTCCACTGCTGCTTTGAATCCAATTTTCCAACAAACATGTTTAGGGTGTTAACTCTTCAATATGTAAAGCAGACATTCATTAAAGTGTGATGAGTATTAGCCATTGGTAACCTTCTAGATCATAGGAGCAAGAGCTGCATTGGTTTCAAGGGCAGACTGGGAGCTTAAAATGGCCCTGAAAAAAAAATAAAAGAGGCCCCATGTTGAAGGCTGGTGCAAATTGACAAAAGACAGGCCAACACAAGTAGGCAGGGGCAACACAAATAGACAGGAATAACAGAAGTAGGTGGGGACCAGCAATACCAAAATACAAAATGCCACCCAGAAGAACCAATTACTACAATGCAGCACAAAATACTGAAACCCTGCTGTAGCATTCAGCTGTATCACCATTCTGAGAACTGCAATCCAGTTGAATTCAGGAGGGCACCTGTGGTCAAAAGCCAGGCGCATATGTATCTGATATCCAAAAAATAGAGCAAGGATGGCACTCACCCATAAGGTCCAACATTTTCTTTATTACCTTAGACAAATGCTTAAAACATCAGGGCAGCAGGGGTGCAGGTCGCCACAAGGCACCGCCGAGTGGCAACGGCCATTTCTCGAAGGTACGTCATTCTTGTGCTCCAATATTCGACCCCGCTGACATGCGCAGATGCAGCCTGTCACTAACATTTCACAAAATACATTAAAAACAAACAAAAACATTGCCAAAAGTTACTGGTATGCTTACAGAAAGGTGCTCATATAATTTTTCTCATTCAGGCCTAATGGGCCCATAGCATTGTGCCGATTCAAGTATAACACAAAGTCACTAAACTGGGATTCTGTGCCAGACCAAATAATGAATACGTCATCTATGTAACGCAAAAAAATGTTGGATGTATCGTAGAAATGGATTCCCTAAAGAGTATATATACTTGTCCTCAAAACAGGCTAAAAAAAGAGAACATTTTAATTCAATAACATCTGGGAAAGGATGCCCACGTCTGATAAAACATGTTAGAGAGGCCCATGGAAGCGACCCCAGGGTGCCCACATTTGCAGGGATAGAGGTAGTACCCAGTTTGCCCAGAGGGGGCGATAGACATGCAGCGAAATTGAAAAAGGAGGCCAGCTGGATCATTAAAGCAAACGCTATGGGCCAGTCAGGCCTGAATGAGAAAAATGATTTGAGCACCTTTCTGTAAGCATATGTAGTATATGTATCTGATGCTCCTAGCATTAATTACTACTTAGAGAATCAGATTGTTAGGTGTCCAGCTGGTGGCCATAAGGAGGGCTGCGGCAGCCCCCAAGGCATTGGCTGACTGGGAATTTTGCCGTTTGGCCAATCTACCCCAGTTGGTCTACATTGTTGACCTAAGGGCCCGTTCACACGACCGTGTAAACGGGTCCGCACTAGGGATGAGCGAACCGAACCGCAACTAACCAGATTTGTTACGAACTTTGCCAAAACTTTGAGAAAGTTCGTAACGAATCTGGTTAAAATAACAACGGCGACGCAAAACTGTACCTTTTTCACAGAATAGACCAGGATACAAGGGATTATTACACAAAAAACACAAAAGCATACATCCATTGGGTTGGGCGCTGCACTCAGTTAGGACATCAAACTGGTGTAACAAAGATATATACAGTGCCTACAAGTAGTATTCAACCCCCTGCAGATTTAGCTGGTTTGATAAGATGCAAATAAGTTAGAGCCTTCAAACTTCAAACAAGAGCAGGATTTATTAACAGATGCATAAATCTTACAAACCAAAAAGTTATGTTGCTCCGTTAAATTTTAATAAATTTTAAACATAAAAGTGTGGGTCAATTATTATTCAACCCCTAGGTTTAATATTTTGTGGAATAACCCTTGTTTGCAATTACAGCTAATAATCGTCTTTTATAAGACCTGATCAGGCCGGCACAGGTCTCTGGAGTTATCTTGGCCCACTCCTCCATGCAGATCTTCTCCAAGTTATCTAGGTTCTTTGGGTGTCTCATGTGGACTTTAATCTTGAGCTCCTTCCACAAGTTTTCAATTGGGTTAAGGTCAGGAGACTGACTAGGCCACTGCAACACCTTGATTTTTTCCCTCTTGAACCAGGCCTTGGTTTTCTTGGCTGTGTGCTTTGGGTCGTTGTCTTGTTGGAAGATGAAATGACGACCCATCTTGAGATCCATGATGGAGGAGCGGAGGTTCTTGGCCAAAATCTCCAGGTAGGCCGTGCTATCCATCTTCCCATGGATGCGGACCAGATGGCCAGGCCCCTTGGCTGAGAAGCAGCCCCACAGCATGATGCTGCCACCACCATGCTTGACTGTAGGGATGGTATTCTTGGGGTCGTATGCAGTGCCATCCAGTCTCCAAACGTCACGTGTGTGGTTGGCACCAAAGATCTCGATCTTGGTCTCATCAGACCAGAGAACCTTGAACCAGTCTGTCTCAGAGTCCTCCAAGTGATCATGAGCAAACTGTAAACGAGCCTTGACATGACGCTTTGAAAGTAAAGGTACCTTACGGGCTCGTCTGGAACGGAGACCATTGCGGTGGAGTACGTTACTTATGGTATTGACTGAAACCAATGTCCCCACTGCCATGAGATCTTCCCGGAGCTCCTTCCTTGTTGTCCTCGGGTTAGCCTTGACTATTCGGACAAGCCTGGCCTCGGCACGGGAGGAAACTTTCAAAGGCTGTCCAGGCCGTGGAAGGCTAACAGTAGTTCCATAAGCCTTCCACTTCCGGATGATGCTCCCAACAGTGGAGACAGGTAGACCCAACTCCTTGGAAAGGGTTTGTACCCCTTGCCAGCCTTGTGACCCTCCACGATCTTGTCTCTGATGGCCTTGGAATGCTCCTTTGTCTTTCCCGTGTTGACCATGTATGAGTGCTGTTCACAAGTTTGGGGAGGGTCTTAAATAGTCAGAAAAGGCTGGAAAAACAGATAATTAATCCAAACATGTGAAGCTCATTGTTCTTTGTGCCTGAACTACTTCTTAATACTTTAGGGGAACCAAACAGAATTCTGGTGGTTTGAGGGGTTGAATAATAATTGACCCACACTTTTATGTTTAAAATTTATTAAAATTTAACTGAGCAACATAACTTTTTGGTTTGTAAGATTTATGCATCTGTTAATAAATCCTGCTCTTGTTTGAAGTTTGAAGGCTCTAACTTATTTGCATCTTATCAAACCAGCTAAATCTGCAGGGGGTTGAATACTACTTGTAGGCACTGTATATATATGTCTCGCCAACAGCCATAGGCCCAGATTCAACAGGTTTGGCACCAAAGTAGTTGTGTCAATTTGTAAAGTGAGTGCCAGTGAGGTGTCCATTTCATGAAAATTGGACACGTATTTTTGGATAATGGAACTGGCGTAAAGCCTTCTTGAATCTGTGCCTTTTTAAATGTCCTTTCTTCACCTCATGGATTCTGTGGGTGAGGTAGTCTGTCTATTTAACCGTATCCGTATCCTACTAGACTAGCTGTAATGTTACAGAGTTTTTTTTTAACGTTGACTGTCCTGTGCTGAACTCTACATCAACATTTTGTCATGTATAAAAACTGATTTTTACAAGCGTGCATATTCTTAGCTTCCAACTTCAGTTCTCTGTACTAGGCCCTTCTGGGTCCAAAAGAATACTGCTCCTACTAATGCCCCCACCGTCAATTGTCTATTTGGAAACATACTGGGTGCAATCAAGAGCTGCTGAAGCTGCCTCCTCAACTTGTCTCTTCTCAACAATACTGGCCTGGGTGCAATGAAGTGCTGCCTGCTCCTCCTCCTCCGTCAATTGTCTGTTCTTAACCATACTGGCCTGGGTGCAATCAAGTGTTGCTGCCTCCTCCTCCTCCGTCAATTGTCTGTTCTCAACCATACTGGGTCCAATACAGTACTATTACTGCTGCTGGTTCCACTGTCAAATGTCTGTTTTCCACCCTACTGGGTCCAAGGCAATGCTGCCGGTGTTGCCAACTTGCACTTTGTGTCCTATGTCCCGTGTAATCACTTACACCTTGGCTAATGTGTACCTGTTCTGGGGTGCACAAGGTCTAATTAAATGGTACGCCTGTCTGTCTTCTGACCTGTGATGTCACTGAGACCTCATCGACTTCAACGCAGCCTATTCTTGGGCTGGTGCCACGATCTACCGTGTGTTTTTGGTGCTCTGGCATGACATGGACTGCTCCAGCGGACATCTTCAATGCTGTCAAATGTTGTCGACCTGGCTGAGGTTTCACTATTTTTGCACTTTGATTTTTTCCACTTTTTTCATTGTAATAGCAACTGCAACTAAACGAAACTATACCCTATCAGACTCCCACTATTGTAGCTGCAATTATTCAGCCGTTATAGCAAAGTTCGTTTTAGGTTCGGTTCGTACGAATCCGAACTTCACGAAAGTTTGCCGAATCGAACCAAACTTTTCAAAAGTTCGCTCATCCCTAGTCCGCACCTATTTTGCGGAATAGGGGCTGGCCCGTTCACCTCTACGGGCTCCGTGCCGCGGCTCAGCAAGAAAAGATAGAACATGTCCTATACTTGTCCGTACGCACAGACAAGTATAGGCATTTTCAATGGGGCTGCCCGGCGTGTGTTCCGAGCGGTGCGGAACACACGCCGGGCGGCCCCCGTATATTTGCGGGTCACCAATAATGCGGACCCGCAAATATACGGTCGTCTGAATGAGGCCTAAGGATGTCATTGGCTGAAAGGGCAGGAAGAGAGTGTCTCATCTACTTTGTCTAGCATGTTGACTAGTAAAAATTCTTCTCTGCATTTGTCTGATGGTTATAATGACAAAAATAATTAAATTGCCTTTCTAATGGTTATGAATAGAGATGAGCGAATCAAAGCTGACGAAGTGGAATTCGTTACGAATTTCATGGAAAATTCGATTCGCAACAAAAGCGAATTCCATGGCGATTCGTAGTAACGAATCTTTTTTTTTTTTTCCTAAAATGGCCGCAAGCACATGGCATGACATGGGGCAAGGATTTCTGGGGCAAAGAAGTAAACACCCACAATGCGATCACATGCAGACCTGTAGTCAATTAGCAGCCAGCCAGGTCCTGTGATGTCACAGCCCTATAAATAGCTCTGCAGCGCTGTAATCCTCCATTTGCTATTGATTTTAGACCAGAGACAGACGTCAGGAGAGATAGGGCAAGTGAAAGAAAAACTAAAGAAAAGAAATGAGGAGATCAGGGAAAGATAATCTGAATTGCAGGGACGGGAGAGGGACAATTTCTAGACAGAAAATCAGGCAGTGAAATCGTTATTCTGGTACACTGAGCAGCAGTGAGTGGGAATAGGGGTTACCCTGTTATACAGCACTGCACTCTGTTCTAAAAGCTGTTTTAGGGTGCTTTATTCAAAGAAGCACAACTAGGGTCACTTTTTGCAGTGCAGTAAGAGGGTCAGAGCCTTGTTTGGGGTACATTAAAAAAAAATATATAAAAATTAAAAAAAAAAAAAAAAACATAAAAAAAAAATCTTTTGGGTTGTGTTTGGGGAAAAACATATATAATCCGTGATTGGCAGCTTGTAAATGTAAAAGAAATAGTTGCGGCGTTATTCACCATACAAATAGACAAGCGCCATATAGTGCTAAATTCTTCAGTGTAGTTGAATTGCCAAAAAAACAGTGAATCTGTGTTTGTGGGCTTGTTCTTTTAAATAACTATTTGCGGCGTTATTCGCCATCCAAACAGAAAAGCGTGATATTGTGCTAACGTAGTCAGTGAAGTTGAATTGCCAAAAAAACGGGGAATCCGTGTTTGTGGGGTTGTTAGTTTTAAATAACTATTTGCGGCGTTATTCGCCATCCAAACAGAAAAGCGTGATATTGTGCTAACGTATTCAGTGAAGTTGACTTGCCAAAAAAACAGTGAATCCGTGTTTGTGGGGTTGTTAGTTTTAAATAGCTATTTGCGGCGTTATTCGCCATCCAAACAGAAAAGCGTGATATTGTGCTTACGTTGTCAGTGAAGTTGACTTGCCAAAAAAACTGTGAATCTGTATTGGTGGGGTTGTTAGTTTTAAATAACTATTTGAGGCATTATTCGCCATCCAAACAGAAAAGCGTGATATTGTGCTAACGTAATCAGTGAAGTTGACTTGCCAAATAAACAGTGAATCCGTGTTTGTGGGGTTGTTCATTTTAAATAACTATTTGCAGCGTCAGTCGCCATAGAAAAAGAAAATCGTCATATAGTGTGTAGTGCTGTGCAGTAACCCGTTGTACTGCAGTTCAGCACCCCATTGTTAACCCACTCTGTGGGTGATGGTATTTCTTAAAGAAGTAGTTAAGCAGTTGTGCAAGGCAGTGAGCAAAGCATATTTTTTGGGGGGATTCTTAATTTCCTTTTATTTTAAATTTTTTATCAAACAGTATGTCAGACATAGGGGTGACAGGCCCTTCACAGGGCAGGGGCAGTGGCACAAATGTTTCTGGAATAGGCACAGGTCTCAGTAGAGGAAGGGGACGTGGCAATAGGGGTCACTCAGCGAGGCCACAGCTACCGGTGTCATCTAGTGGTCGTGTGTTGACCACCAACCCAGATGTTGTTGAATGGTTGACTCGGTCATCCATTTCCTCCCAGATGACATCTGAAACCCCCAGCCAAGAGTCGGTGGGTTCGTCAGACACAACCCTTAGTTGGCATGGGCCAGGAGCAGCTCCAGTGCCCTCACCTGTCCTCAACCTGCCTCTGTCCTTTTCGGTTCCCTCAGCCAGAGAAGTACTATATGCTGTCGGCTCTGCGCCACTATACAGCGAGGACGAACTACTTGAGGACAGTCAGCAGCTACTGGGAAGCCAAGAGATGGGGCAGAAATCCGCTCCTTCTAGTAGGCGGTCAAGTACTGATGGGGAGAGTGTAGTGGGAGGTAATGTTGAGACCGGTCAGGCTTTGTACACCGAGACAGTTGAGGAGGACATTAGCGACGTGCAAACTGTAGTTGATGATGATGAAGCCAATCGCACTTGGGAGCCGGGTGAAGCAAGGGCTTCATCATCATTATCATCATCTGCAGACGAGACTGACAGCATGCGCGTCAGGCAGCGGTGCAGGCAGCAAGTCGGTAGTGTGGCCGTTAGTCAGCGGAGTGGCAGCAGTATGAGGTCGGGAGCCAAACGGGCACGGGGTAGACCGCACTCTTCTCAGGTGCTTTCCGGACTTGAAAAGAGCGGCGCAGGGGCTCAGCCAGGCAGCGGAGGTCAGGCAGCGGAGGTACCACTCAGTCAGTGCGGAGTGTTGGTGGTAAAATCGCCTACTCGGCGGTGTGGAATTTTTTTGTTAAGACGCCTGAGGAGGTGAACATGGCTATATGTAGAATCTGTGGTCAGAAAGTGATGCGTGGCCAGGGTGCTAATATTGGCACCACGGCCCTGCGCCAATATATGCAGCATCACCACAAAGTGGCCGGGGAGAACCGTGGCTCAGATGTGGCGGTCCAGACGGCAGCAGCAACAGCAGCATCACCCAGTGGCACGCATCCCATTTCAGGCAGTCAAGGCTCCAGCACCTCTGCCGAAGGGAGCTGTCTGTCATTATCTACCTCTCCAGATGCTCCTGCTCCTCCTCCTTATTCCTCACCACTCATTAAGGCAGCAGTCGTTCACCGAGGCGATTGCAAAGAGACAGCAGTACGCGTCCAGCCATCCTACAGCGCAGAGGCTGACCGTGCTCCTGTCCAAGTTGCTCATGCTGCAGTCCCTCCCTTTTCAACT
>ONZH01002112.1:0-24398 GCA_900303285.1 Rhinella marina | reverse complement strand
CTATTTTGACTGCGACCCAGGCAAATGTCGCACAGAGATTTTTGGGATCAAGCTATATACGTGAGAGCAAAAGACCTGGTTGTATTAAGTGACGTACAGAAAGTGTCACCTGGACAGAAAATACGGATTGTAGTGAGTGTACTGAACTGTGACACACAGAATGGTTCCACGCAGCTGTGTGAAATGGATTCGTATCACTGAGCTAAAACAACAAAAAAACTATTTTTTTTATATTTTTTTTTAGTTTTGTTTTTTTTTGGAACGTGACGTGCAGAAACTATCGTAGACCTAACTCACACCCTGCTGACGGTGGCTATTTTGACTGCGACCCAGACAAATGTCGCACAGAGATTTTTGTGATCAAGCTATATACGTGAGAGCAAAAGACCTGGTTGGATTAAGTGACGTACAGAAAGTGTCACCTGGACAGAAAATACGGATTGTAATGAGTGTACTGAACTGTGACACACAGAATGGTTCCACACTGCTGTATGAAATGGATTTGTATCACTGAGCTAAAGCAACAAAAAAACTATTTTTTTATATATATATATTTTTTTTATATATTTTTTTAGTTTTGTTTTTTTTCGTAACGTGACGTGCAGAAACTATCGCAGACCTAACTCACACCCTGCTGACGGTGGCTATTTTCACTGCGACCCAGACAAATGTCGCACAGAGATTTTTGTGATCAAGCTATATACGTGAGAGCAAAAAACCTGGTTGGATTAAGTGACGTATAGAAAGTGTCACCTGGACAGAAAATACGGATTGTAGTGAGTGTACTGAACTGTGACACACAGAATGGTTCCACACTGCTGTATGAAATGGATTTGTATCACTGAGATATAACAATAAAAAAAGGGGTTATATATGGCGATAGCCGCACTACTAGTCCCAGCCAGCCAGCCAGCCAAGCCAGGAGACAAAAAAAAATTTCTTGTAGCCCTTAGAAGGGCTGTTGGGTTCTTGGAAGATCACTCCTGCCTAACAAAGAACTAAATGCAGGCCCTAACACTCTCCCTGAAACGCAGCTTCTCTATCCCTAACGACATCCAGACAGCATCTGAGCCGAGCACCGTGGCCAGTCACTAGTATATTCCAGGGTCACCTGATCAGGCCAGCCAACCCCTGCTATCGACATGTAAGGGCCCCACGTGATGCTGGGTGTACCGCAGAGTCTCCTGGCTTGTGATTGACTGAGTTTATAGGCGCCAAAAATGCACAATGCGGAAGTTGCCATTTCCTCGAGCATGGCGAGATACTCGTCCGAGCAGCGAGCACTTACGAGTACTGTAATACTCGAACGAGCACCAAGCTCGGACGAGTATGCTCGCTCATGTCTAATTCTGATATTTCAAATACATTTTTGTGTTTAATGGCTTCTAAAGAAGACCAGAGTGAAGAGGCTTTCCTGCAGTTATCCAAATTTTATGCACAGTCTAATAGCAATTTCTCTACAGATAAAAGTGTATTATTATCTGAATACCGGCTCTGGATGAATACTGTGAACAGTCAATCTATTTCTTCTGTATTGGAGGCTTACAAGACCTGTTGTGATTTGCCATTCAACCCACATATTAAGGAGTTGTTTAAGATCTTTATTACTCTGCCTGTAACAACAAGTGAGCGATCATTTTCTGCAATGAAGAGGTTAAAATCCTACTTAAGAAATACCATGGGAAATGAATGACTAAATGGCCTTGCTTTACTGAACATTCACCGCCACCTAAGTGTTTCTTGTGAAAAAGTCCTTTCAGAGCTAAAAAAGAAACCTAGACGGTTTAGTTTTGTTCTTTAAGGTAAGTTAAAGTATGTCCTCTATATATTAGAAAGTTTTATATGTGTCATCTCCAGTCTCGTATAAACCAGTTTAGTACAGTCAGTAAATTGACCTGCATTATAAGCATAACTTTAATGCACATAGATCTTAATTAGAGATGAGCGAGCACTAAAATGCTCGGGTGCTCGTTATTCGAGACAAACTTTTCCGGATGCTCGGGTGCTCGTCTCGAGTAACGAACCCCATTGAAGTCAATGGGAGACTCGAGCATTTTTTGCAGGGGACCAAGGCTCTGCCTAGGGAAGGCTGGGTGAAAAACTGGAAACATCAGAAAATGATGGAAACACCACGGAAATGGACAGGAAAAAGCAGGGGCAGCATGCATGGATGCCACTGAGGCTGCCTAATCCCACCATTACCCCAAATTCTCCTGCAACAGCCTGGTGGTTACCCTCATGGCAATTGTGCTCACCCAGACCAAGAAAAGCGAGGCACATGCCCATCACATGTTAGGGAAGCACCCAAATAGGTGCAACGAAGGTCCATCACCCATGCCCATGCTGGCACTGCTCTCCTATCCCCAGCCACACGATTCAGGCATAAGCCTGACACAGCATGGCAGTGACACCAACAAGTGACCAAGTTAGATGAGGTAGCAGGTGAGCCACCCAAAAATTTAGCCTGACACAGCATGGCGGTGACAACAGAGTGACCGAGTTAGACTGAGGTAGCAGGAGGTGAAGCACGGATGGTAATTCGAAGGAGGAGGAGGGGGGTTGGAGGAAGAGGCAGAGTAAGTCTGAGAAACCGTGACCGAGGTAGGCCCCGCAATCCTCCAAGTGGGCAGTACATGAGCGGCCCCAGGGTCAGACTCGGTCAGAGTGACCGAGCTACACGACGGTAGCAGGTAGAGCACATAAAAAATTTAGCTTTGCCCTGTATAGCTGTGACTACACATTGACCGAGCTACACGACGGTAGCAGGTAGAGCACAGGAAAAATTTAGCGTGGCCCTGTATGGCTGTGACTACACATTGACCGAGCTACACGACGGTAGCAGGTAGAGCACAGGAAAAATTTAGCGTGGCCCTGTATGGCTGTGGCTGTCAATTTAGGTACGGTTGTCAACTATGAAATTGATCAAGTGGGGCATGTGTTGTATGTATTCTTCTCAGTTTAATACCGTATACGTTACCTATCCGTAAAAATAGTTTGGAAAGATAGAAAGAGAGGAAAAAGACGTATTTTTAAAAGTGACGTTTAGTATAGATCAGTTAAAGAGAAAGAAAGGATTTTATGAAATGGATTTGTATCACTGAGAGCAAAAAAAACTATTTTTTTACGTGACGCGCAGTATAGATCAATTACACAGAAACAACGGATTGTGGTCTGTGCAGACTGAGGTGCTGGACTGTAACTCACAGAATTGTTTCACTGAGCTGTATGAAATGGATTTGTATCACTGAGAGCAAAATAACGTATTTTCTAATGTGACGAGTAGTATCGATCACTTGGAGAGAAAAAATGGAATGTGCAGACTTGGGCTGCTATAGTGCAAACCACTATGGTGGTGACAACAGAGTGAGTGAGTGACACTGCGGGAGCAGGCGAACCACATAAACATTTTTCGTGGCCCTGTATGGCGGCGGTGACAACAGAGTGACTGAGTTAGTATGCAGTAGCTGGTGAAGCGACCAAAAATTTAGTCTGACACAGCATGGCGGTTACACCACCAATGACTTAGTCCGACTGAGAATGCAGTGAAATGGCTTTTGTTGAGCCTCCAAAAATTTTTTTCTTTTCGGAGTACATAAACTCGACCCTCAGCAAAAATTTTTTTTTTTAAATGTCAGTACTTGCGCCTCCTGAAAAACTGTTTTGGACTGTCTGTTTGACGCTCCTGAAACATTGTTTTACAGTGTCTGTAGTTGACACTGCGGAAAAATTGTTTGGAGAGAGGGCCTGTAGGTGGCCCTCCGGAAAAATTGTTTAGAGAGAGGGCCTGTAGGTGGCCCTCCGGAAAAATTGTTTGGAGAGAGGGCCTGTAGGGGGCCCTCCGGAAAAATTGTCGTAAAAAAGTGACAGTTGGCCCTCTAAAAAATTGCGTTTTGGGTCAGCGTTAGGCAAAGAGGACAAGGAGGAGGAGGAGTAGGAGGAGTAGAGAAGCGGAATCAGATACATAAGTAATGTTAATCTTTAGCTGCTTTCCCCTGGAGGAGATTTGAATTCCGTGGAAATCCAGGCTTTGTTTATTTTAATAAGCGTCAGCCTGTCAGCGCTGTCAGTTGACAGGCGTATACGCTTATTGGTGATGATGCCACCAGCTGCACTGAATACCCGCTCTGACAACACGCTAGCGGCAGGGCAGGCCAGCACCTCCAAGGCGTACAGCGCCAGTTCAGGCCACGTGTCCAGCTTTGAAACCCAGTAGTTGTATGGAGCAGAGTGATCGCTACGGACGTTGGTATGGTCAGCTAGGTATTCCCTCACCATCTTTCTGTAAAGCTCACCCCTACTCTGCCGAGACTGGGGACAGGTGACAGTGTCTTGCTGGGGTGACATAAAACTGGCAAAGGCCTTGGAGAGCGTTCCTCTGCCAGTGCTGGACAAGCTGTCTGCTCGCCTACTCTCCCCGGCTACTTGGCCCACAGAAGCACGCCCTCTGCCGCTAGCGGTGTCAGATGGGAAGGATTGCTTCAGCTTGTGCACCAGGGCCTGTTGATATTGATTCATACTCCTTTCCTCTACAGGGATGAGAGTGGAAAGGTTCTGCTTGTACCGTGGGTCCAGGAGAGTGAACACCCAGTAATCGGTGTTTGAAAAAATTCTTCTAACGCGAGGGTCATGGGATAGGCAGCCTAACATGAAGTCTGCCATGTGCGCCAGAGTCCCATCATGCAAGAATTCCCTCTCCTCACTGGCCTGACTCTCCATTTTCTCCTCCTCCTCCAAGTCCTTCTCTTCAGCCCATACACGCTCAACAGTTAATAAGAACTGAGCACTGGTACCCTCTACTGTCTCGCCGACATTCTCCTCCTCATCCTCATCCTCATCCCCCTCCTCCGATACGTGCTGAGAAACAGACCAGAGGGTGCTCTGGCTATCAAGTGATGTATCTTCCTCCACCGTCTCTTGTGACAAGCGCAAAGCTTCCGACTTCATGCTGAGCAGTGAATTTTTCAACAGGCAAAGCAGCGGGATGGTGAGGCTGATAATGGCGGCATCGCCGCTGACCATCTGTGTTGACTCCTCAAAGTTGGTCAACACCTGGCAGATATAAGACTTCCACATCCACTCCTCATTGTAGACTTGAGGAAGCTGACTGACCTGACTACCGGTTCTGGTGAAAGTTGACATCTGGCAGTCTACAATCGCTCTGCGCTGCTGGTAAACTCTGGATAACATGTTTAATGTCGAATTCCGTCTTGTGGGCACGTCGCACAACAGTCGGTGAGCGGGCAGTTGTAGGCGGCTCTGCGCTGCCCTGAGAGTGGCAGCATCTGTGGTGGACTTGCGGAAATGCGCACAGATGCGCCGCACCTTGGTGAGCAAATCAGACAGATTGGGGTATGTCTTGAGGAACCGCTGAACTATGAGATTGAACACGTGGGCCAGGCATGGCACATGTGTGAGTCTGCCGAGTTGCAGAGCCGCCACCAGGTTACGCCCGTTGTCACACACAACCATGCCTGGCTTGAGGTTCAGCGGTGCCAGCCACAAATCGGTCTGCGCCGTGATGCCCTGTAATAGTTCTTGGGCGGTGTGCCTTTTGTCACCTAAGCTCAGCAGTTTGAGCACTGTCTTCTGGCGCTTAGCCACGGCACTGCTGCTGCGCCTAGAGCTACCGACTGAAGGCGCCGTGCCCACGGATGGTAATTCGGAGGAGGAGGTGGAGGAGGAGGAGGGGTCGGAGGACGAGGCATAGTACGTCTGAGAGACCGTGACCGAGGTAGGCCCTGCAATCCTCGGTGTGGGCAGTACATGAGCGGCCACAGGGTCAGACTCGGTCCCAGCCTCCACCAAGTTAACCCAATGTGCCGTCAGTGATATATAGTGTCCCTGCCCGGCAGCACTTGTCCACGTGTCCGTGGTTAGGTGGACCTTCTCAGAAACAGCGTTGGTCAGGGCACGGATGATGTTCTGTGACACGTGCTGGTGTAGGGCTGGGACGGCACATCTGGAAAAATAGTGGCGGCTGGGGACCGAATACCGAGGGGCAGCCACCGCCATGAGGTTGCGAAAGGCCTCGGTCTCTACCAGCCTATAGGGCAGCATCTCCAGGCTCAGCAATTTGGAGATGTGGACGTTGAGGGCTTGGGCATGTGGGTGGGTGAATCTGTATTTCCTCTTGCGCTCCAGCGTCTGCTGTAAAGACAGCTGAACGCTGCGCCAAGACACATTGGTGGACGCTGTGGAGGATCGTGGAGGCGAAGGTGTGGTTTTCCGGCGGGAGGCGCTCGTGCCGGGGTCCACCAGTGGTGAACAGTCTTGGTTCCATTGAGTGGGGTGTTTAGCACTCATAAGCCTGCGCATGCTGGTGGTGGTTAGGCTAGTAGTGGTGGCACCCCTGCTGATCCTGGTGTGGCACAGATTGCACACCACAGTCCGTCGGTCATCCTTAATTTCTTTAAAGAACATCCAGACTTGCGAACATCTAGGCCTCGCTATGGGAGCTTCACTACGTGAAACAGTTGCTGCTGATGCACCAGCTCTGGCCCTGCTTCTCCCTCTGGCCACACCACTGCCTCTTACAACCTGTTCTGGTGCAGCACTCGCCTCCGCCTCAGAAGCACTGTCTTCACTCGGCTTATCAACCCAGCTTGGGTCAGTCACCTCGTCATCCTCCGATTCCTCAGTCTGCTCCCCCCTCGGACTTCCTACCCTGACAACAACTTCACCACTGTCTGACAACCGTGTCTCCTCATCGTCCGACACCTCTTTACACACTTCTTCCACTAAGTCAACAATGTCATCACCCACAGACTGCGACAGTTGGAAAACTTGGGCATCGGGAAAGAGGTCAGCAGAAACCTGAGAAGTGGTTTGTGACTCTGGGAAGGGTCCAGAAAACAGTTCCTCAGAGTATGCCGGATCGCATTCCAAATTTTCCTGGAAGGGGCAGACTGGGGGAAAGGAGGTTGAGGTGGAGGAGCCAAAGGAGTGCTCCCTTGAATAAAGTGGGTGGACTGCGTGGAAGACTGACTGGTGGACAAATTATTTGAAGCATTGTCCACAATCCACGACATCACCTGTTCGCACTGTTGTGGTTTCAACAGTGCTCTACCATGTGTTCCTGTAAGTTCAGACATGAAGCTTGGGAGTGTAGCTCTGCGGCGTTCCCCTGCTCCCTCATCAGCAGGTACTGTCTCACCCTGCCCAGGACCACGGCCTCTGCCCCCTGCAGTAATCGAATGCCCACGCCCACGCCCTTGTCCTCGACCCTTAGCCCTGGGGTTCAACATTTTCTGTATATAAATGTATTATATATACAAAAAAAAAAACCCACAAATGTGTTCAATCTGAACAAGTTAATATATAGGTGGATAAGTTAGAGCAAAATTACGTATTTTATTACGTACCGTGCAGTATGGAGCAATTACACTGAAACTATTAGATTAGGCAGACTTGGTCTGCTTAAGTGCATCCCAGACAAATGTCGCACAGAGATTTTTCTAATGTAGCTCTATCAGTAAGAGCAAAAGACCGTATTTTATTACGTGACGTACAGTATGGGTCGCCTGGACAGAAAATACGGATTGTGGTTTGTGGTGACTGGCCAGCTGAACTGTGACACACAGAATGGTTCCACACAGCTGTATGAAATGGATTTGTATCACTGAGATTTAAAAAAAATAAATAAAAAAAAAGTTTTTTTTTTTTACGTGACGTGCAGAATATATTAGAAAGCAAAATCAGCCCCTGCTGACTGTGGCTATTTTCACTGCAACCCAGAAAAATGTCGCACTCAGATTTTTCTAATGTAGCTGTATCAGTGAGAGCAAAAGACCGTATTTGATTACGTGAAGTACAGTATGGGTCACCTGGACAGAAAATACGGATTGTGGTTTGTGGTGACTGGCCAGCTGAACTGTGACACACAGAATGGTTCCACACAGCTGTATGAAATGGATTTGTATCACTGAGAGCAAACAAAAGGATTTTGTACTGTGACTTCCACTATCTATCAGTTAGACAGAAAAACATCTTCTGCAGACTGTGCCTATTTCAATGAAACACAAAAAAATTGTCCCACTTAGCTATTTGAAATGGATGTGTGTCACTGAGAGCCAAAAAATAAACTTTTTCCAGTCTCCCTGCAAAATGCTACAAATATGGCGGTAGCTGCACTACTAGTGCCAGCAAGCCCAGCCGCAAGCAGATTAAAAAAAAGGGTCTTGTAGCCCTAACAAGGGCTGTTGGGTTCTTTTAGAATCACTCCTGCCTAACACAAATCTAGTAGAACACCCTAACACTCTCCCTGTATCACACTGTAGATCTGTCCCTAACGGCATCCAGGATCCAGGCAGCGACTGAGCCGAGCACCGCGGGCAGTCACTAGTATATTCCAGGGTCACCTGATCAGGCCAGCTAACCCCTGCTATCGACATGTAAGGGCCCCACGTGATGCTGGGTGTACCGCAGAGTCTCCTGGCTTGTGATTGGCTGAGTTTATAGCCGCCATAAATTCAAAAGGCGGGAGATGCCATTTCCTCGAGCATGGCGAGATACTCGTCCGAGTAGCGAGCACTTACGATTAACCTAATACTCAAACGAGTATCAAGCTTGGACGAGTATGCTCGCTCATCTCTAATCTTAATATGTGAGATTCAACCTACTTTTATTGTTAAAGGGGTTCTTACTTCAGCAAATAGAATTTATTATATACAGAAAGTCAATACAAGCCACTAGCTAATGTATTGTAATTGTCCATCTTGCTTCCTTTACTGGCTGGATTCATTTCTTTCCATCACATTATACACTGCTCATTTCCATGGTTATGGGTCGACCACCCTGATCAATAAGTTAATGGCTGCGGCCTGCGCCTACACTAGATAAAATCACTAGCCTACCGTGTTTCCCCGAATATAAGACCCCCCCGAAAGTAAGGCAGGGTAGGGGGGTGCCCAGGGTTCTCCAATGTAAGGCACCCCCCGATTGTAAGGCCGCTATCGGGGGGGGTCTGTGAGGAATGTAAGGCCGTCTATGGTGGGGGGTGGCTGGGGAATGTGTTCATACTCGCCTGCCTGCGGGCTTCTTGTGGCCGGCTCAGTGGCGTAGCTACCGGGGGGGCAGGGGGGGCGACGGCTCCGGGCCCAGTGACTCAAGGGGGCCCATAAAAATAAAAAAATCTTACTTACCTGTTCTGCGCTGCGGCTGCCCTCCGGTCCGCGCTCTGCTCTCTTCCCTGGCGGCGCGCACTATGACCTGACGCTGCACGCAGCGTCAGGTCATAGTGTGCGCGGGCCAGGGAAGAGAGCGGAGCGTGGACCGGAGGGCAGCCGCAGCGCAGAACAGGTAAGAGAGGTTTTTTATTTTTATCTTATGTGGCTGGGTGGGCTGATCTGAGGTCTGATGGGGGCACAATACGCTGATCTGAGGTCTGATGGGGGCACAATATGCAGATCTGAGGTTTGATGGGGCACAATACGCTGATCTGAGGTCTGATGAGGGCACATTAAGCTGATCTGAGGTCTGATGGGGGCACAATACCATGATCTGAGGTTTGATGGGGCACAATACGCTGATCTGAGGTCTGATGGGGGCACAATACGCTGATCTGAGGTCTGATGGGGGCACAATACGCTGATCTGAGGTCTGATGGGGGCACAGTAGGCTGATGTGAGGTCTGATGGGGGCACAGTACGCTGATCTGAGGTCTGATGGGGGCACAGTACGCTGATCTGAGGTCTGATGGGGGCACAGTGGGCTGATCTGAGGTCTGATGGGGGCACAATACGCTGATCTGAGGTCTGATGGGGGCACAATACGCTGATCTGAGGTCTGATGGGGGCACAGTAGGCTGATGTGAGGTCTGATGGGGGCACAGTACGCTGATCTGAGGTCTGATGGGGGCACAGTACGCTGATCTGAGGTCTGATGGGGGCACAGTGGGCTGATCTGAGGTCTGATGGGGGCACAATACGCTGATCTGAGGTCTGATGGGGGCACAGTAGGCTGATGTGAGGTCTGATGGGGGCACAGTAGGCTGATCTGAGGTCTGATGGGGCACAATACGCTAATCTGAGGTCTGATGGGGGCACAGTAGGCTGATGTGAGGTCTGATGGGGCACAATACGCTAATCTGAGGTCTGATGGGGGCACAGTAGGCTGATGTGAGGTCTGATGGGGCACAATACGCTGATCTGAGGTCTGATGGGGGCACAGTACGCTGATCTGAGGTCTGATGGGGGCACAGTACGCTGATCTGAGGTCTGATGGGGGCACAGTGGGCTGATCTGAGGTCTGATGGGGGCACAATACGCTGATCTGAGGTCTGATGGGGGCACAGTAGGCTGATGTGAGGTCTGATGGGGGCACAGTAGGCTGATGTGAGGTCTGATGGGGCACAATACGCTAATCTGAGGTCTGATGGGGGCACAGTAGGCTGATGTGAGGTCTGATGGGGCACAATACGCTAATCTGAGGTCTGATGGGGGCACAGTAGGCTGATGTGAGGTCTGATGGGGCACAATACGCTGATCTGAGGTCTGATGGGGGCACAGTACGCTGATCTGAGGTCTGATGGGGGCACAGTACGCTGATCTGAGGTCTGATGGGGGCACAGTACGCTGATCTGAGGTCTGATGGGGGCACAGTGGGCTTATCTGAGGTCTGATGGGGGCACAGTACGCTGATCTGAGGTCTGATGGGGGCACAGTAGGCTGATGTGAGGTCTGATGGGGGCACAGTACGCTGATCTGAGGTCTGATGGGGGCACAGTACGCTAATCTGAGGTCTGATGGGGGCACAGTAGGCTGATGTGAGGTCTGATGGGGCACAATACGCTAATCTGAGGTCTGATAGGGGCACAGTAGGCTGATGTGAGGTCTGATGGGGCACAATATGCTAATCTGAGGTCTGATGGGGGCACAATACGCTGATCTGAGGACTGATGGGGGCACAATACGCTGATCTGAGGTCTGATGGGGGCACATTCTGTTGATCTGAGGTCTGATGGGGGCAGGGGAGTGATGTAAAAACTGGGGACACGTTTCCTTTAACATAGGAGTCCCCTTGTTTTTTACTCCTATTAATCCTATATTTTCCTGCATTATGTGGTAGAGTATTTAGACTAGGGTATGTAGAAAGTCTATTGTACTGTACTTAGCAGCATAGACGATCTTGCAGTTTATATAGTCATCTTTCTAATACAATATTATAACCACAACTAGTAGTATGTGCCTGTGAAGTTGGAAACGTGCGTTTGGGAAGCCAATAAGTGGGGGGCCCACTCAAGTATTTTCGCCCCCCCTGTGCTGAACCTCTAGCTACGCCTCTGGGCCGGCTCCACCATTCACCGTCCCTGTCACTGTCCTTGCAGCTCGAAGCTGATTGGCCATCAGCTCGAGCTCTGATTGGCCGATCAGCCGCGACGTCACGGCCCTGCAGGCTCGCAGCTGATTGGCCAGCGTCCCCTGCAGCAGAAGGCTCCCACCGTCACCGCAGAGGAGATCGTAAGGGTGTGTGTATGGGGCTGCGTGTGGGTGGTGGCAGCACATGGGCACATGGTGGCAGTGGGATCATGCACACAGGGATGGGGGAGCTGCAGGGGATCATGCACACAGGGATGGGGGAGCTGCAGGGGATCATGCACACAGGGATGGGGGAGCTGCAGGGGATCATGCACACAGGGATGGGGGAGCTGCAGGGGATCATGCACACAGGGATGGGGGAGCTGCAGGGATGCCAGGATGGGGGCCAGGGATCATGCACACAGGGATGGGGGAGCTGCAGGGGATCATGCACACAGGGATGGGGGAGCTGCAGGGGGATCATGCACACAGGGATGGGGGAGCTGCAGGGGATCATGCACACAGGGATGGGGGAGCTGCAGGGGGATCATGCACACAGGGATGGGGGAGCTGCAGGGGATCATGCACACAGGGATGGGGGAGCTGCAGGGGACATGCACAGGGAGGGGAGCTGCAGGGATCATGCACACAGGGATGGGGGAGCTGCAGGGGGATCATGCACACAGGGATGGGGGAGCTGCAGGGGGATCATGCACACAGGGATGGGGGAGCTGCAGGGGATCATGCACACAGGGATGGGGGAGCTGCAGGGGATCATGCACACAGGGATGGGGGAGCTGCAGGGGATCATGCACACAGGGATGGGGGAGCTGCAGGGGGATCATGCACACAGGGATGGGGGAGCTGCAGGGGATCATGCACACAGGGATGGGGGAGCTGCAGGGGATACTGTACCAGAAACAATGCTGATACCGTACAGTATATTTTTTACCCCCAGATGAGCACTTCCGGTTCAGGCAAAAGAAAGAGCTACTCCGTGGAGTACAAAAAAGGGATAGTGGAAGAATCCCGGGGCAAAAATCTTGCTGAATTCTGCAAGCAGAAAATGCTGACTGAACGTTTGGTGCGCAAATGGAGAGCTGATTATGATCACCTCACTGAACTAGAAGAGACCGGAAAGGCAAAAATGCGGAAAGTTGGATGTGGTCGCCAACCAAAGTACACCGAGCTGGAAAGCCTGGTCTCTGAGTGGGTCGCTGACAGGAGAGCAAAGACATTGGTGGTGACCAGGGCTCAGATCCAGGAATACGCCCTTGCAGTGGCCCCTCAGTTTGACATTTCCACTGAGGAATTCAAGGCGTCACAGCACTGGGTGGATAACTTTCTTGAGCGCAATGACCTGTCACTGAGAAGATCCACTACACTCTTTAGGCTGGAGGATGCGGAGGTTATTAAGCGTGCTTTTGCCTACAAGAAGTTTGTGGATGACACAGACTTCTCACAATACAGTCTTGCCAACATGATCGCCATGGATGAGACCGCAGTGTTCATGGGTCAAGCAGCTCAAAACCACCATTGAGCAACGAGGTGCCTCCTCCGTGTACGTACCCTCCACCGCGTATGAAAGTGCCCGTGTCACCTGTATCCTTGCTATTCGTCTGGATGGCACTAAAGTACCACCGTTACTGATTGCAAAGGGCAAGAAGGACAAAATTGAAAGGGTTTCCGGCATTTATGTGCTGGAAAGTGAGAAATCCTGGGCCACACAGGCGGTTATAAGGAAGTGGCTTGATCTAATGCTGCCGCTTGTTATGCGAGGCACCCAAAGAGGAATGTTGATCTGGGACGCAGCCAGCACACACCGTGCCAAGGACATGAAAAACTTCCTTCATGAGCGGAGAATTGACCAGATCATGATTCCTGCAGGGATGACGGCGTATCTCCAGACTCTCGACATCGCCATTAACAAGCCCTTCAAGGACAATCTCCGTGCTGAGATCAATGATTACATTGAGAACAGAATGGAGAGGAATGTCCGTGGGAACTTTGTGAAGCCTAAACTGCCGGAGATTGTGAACTGGGTCAAGAATTCATGGGCTAAGATCACGGACACTTGCATTCAAAATGCCCTACGAGTTGGCTACCTGGACAAGACTTGCTCATTTCTGGACAGTGCCGTGGCTACACATGACAGATATGGGCCCATGATTCTGCAGGAACTTGAGTCCCAAGCTATTCCAGAGGAACCTCAACATTTGGATGTGTTTGATGATGTTCCAGAAGAGGATGACATGGTTGTCATTGAATAATCTTGCTTTGTGTTACAGGGTTACATACGGTATTGAGACTGTTCCTGACTGTTCATTGTTCATTATTTGCATGTTATACATGGAAATACCGTATTAAAACGGTAGTACCGTAGCAAGATATTCTTGAGACATTTGTTTATTTGTTTGGCCATACTGTTCAGCCTGTTATTAAATGTCAATTTTATTGTTAAAAAAAGTGTCATTTTTTTTTGTCTAATGTAAGGCCTCCCCGAAAGTAAGGCAGGGTGGGACTTTTGGGGGTAAATTTAATGTAAGACAGGGCCTTACTTTCGGGGAAACACGGTATGTGCTCTCCCATGTTCTCGACACCAGGGAGGTCTATGATTTTTCCTATATTGCTCAAGCATGGCCACCATTGATGGATTGCAGGTGCTCATAATTATGGAAACAAGCAGTATATATAATGTGATGGAAAAATGAATAAAGCCAGCAAAGGAGGCAATATGGATAATATATTAAATGCCTTGCTGAGTGAGACAACCCCTTTAACTACTTCCAAACATGAGTCCAATTAAATATACTGGTATGAGAAGATCAATTAACCATCTACAAAAATTTGACAGTGGGACTTAATAACGTATTGTGTAAATTTTTAGCAGTCAGTGCTTCATTTGTATTTAGGACTATCAGCTATATATGGATTGTAACAGTGGTTTAAGCTAGTCTGCATGTGTATTGCATTACTGTTGGGTTGTTGGAGATGGTCATTTATGTTTTTTTTTTGTGTACATTTTTAAATTTCTACCTTTTGGGTGTACTAACTCCAGTGAAGGCATTGTTATCCACTATAACTGGATGCCATGGTGTTTCTTTCATTTGCAGAACTGCTGGCCATCCGCCTCTGTTGCTTGAAGCCCAATGTCTATAAGACCACAGGACCCACCAATGTTTCTTCTTGGTCCCACTGAAGCCACCATTGTTCTCCACAAAGCAGTTCTTGTTCTGTGTTCCTGTTGCAACATTCCTCCTCATCGGTGCTACTGCCACTTGAAGCCAACATGAAATTTCACCTTGCTGACAACGACGATTCATCAGGCTTGGTGCCAAAATTGCAAAAACACAAGTTAGTAAGAGTTGTGGTAAAATGAATGCTGTTTGACCAACTTTAGGTATTGGTGGCTCCTGTGGTCTTCCAGCCATTGAGCTATGTTTCTTCTTGGTGCCATTTGAGAAATCTTTTGGATGACCCTCCCCCCATCCCCAAAATTATGTACAGAAGTGCATCCAAGCAGGACCAATCGGGACTGTAGCTGAAAGCTAGACAGTGGTCCGAGAGGTAAGTAAATATATTGGGGGTGCCTGTTCTGTTTCTGCATTTTAATGTTGACTTGATGCTCATTATAAATGTGCTTTCCCTTCACAGATTACCTGCTGGTCTGTTATGTGGAAAAACTGCTGCCAGCTTTCAAGGTCTACAAAGAGAAACTCAACAATTTCATGTTGCCCAATCTGAAGGCAGTAAGGTATTGACAGTCCATGAAGCCAGCACGCTATCACTCTCTATTGTCTAGTCAGCTGTTATAAAATGATCCTTACGATTCACCCACAGCTGCCACCTGTTGAATTAGGCTACTTTCACATTAGCGTTTTTGAAGGGGCTGAATACCGGAACAAAACACTTCAGTTTTGTCTCCATTCATTGTCAATGGGAATAAAACATGCTGCAGTTTGCTCTCCGGTCTGGGGCTCCGCACCAAGACGCATCCGGAATGATCCCCAATGCAAGTCAATGGGGACGGATCCATTTGTTGTGACACACTAGTAAACGGATCAGTCCTCCATTGACTTTCAATGGAGTTCATTCCGGATCCGTTTAAAAGATGTTAAAGATAATACAACCGGATCCGTTCATTACAGATCCACAAGGTTGTATTATCACTACGGATCCGGCGGGCCCCTTCACCCGCCGGATCCGTAGTAACGCTAGTGTGAAACTAGCCTTAGATCACTCAGTGAAGAGCAAGAGTAATGACTAGTCCTGGATATGCATAAGCTTGTCTCTTCCCCAGCCACTGATTGACAGCTGGAAAACAGTTGTCAGGCAGGTGTAAGGAGTTGAGACAAGCTTATGAATATCGAGGATTACTGGGCTTACGCTCATGAATATTCAGTACTACACACTTGGCAAAGAGGTTTATTTTATGAACACTATTTCACCTATGTGAATAAGGGCTGATTCACATTTGTGTTATTGAATTGTTATAGGTTCAAATTGAACCGTTATGTGCCCGTAGACACGGATTAGAACAGAGCAAAACGGAATGCCCCTTCCCTTTTGCGTTCCGTCCTAGAATTCCATTATATTCCAAAAATTACGATACATGACTTTTTTTATTTCCTGTTTGGTGGGCATTGTCTCTTTATCAAGTAAACACATATTGAACTATAGCTTACATATGGTCGATGAATACATACTGTTTCCAGTTTTACAAATGTATGCTTTTTTTAATGCTATTTTGTCTGGTTTATTCTAGTGGAAGATATACATCATGATGGCATAACTCAACAGCAAACAAAGAAAAAAAAATTGGGCACATCCTGTGAAATATCGTCATGGGAATAATATGTATATCAATGAGAATGGGACAGGGTGATTGGCTCCACTCTCAAAAGTGAAGTATGGACCCCGTTAGCTGCTGCTGATCCGCTTCCAGCATCCACTGGTGGAATCCATTAGATATGAGATGGAAGATTGTACGGTCTATGACCACTCAGGACCTTTTAAACGGGTGGTTAGTAGTGCTGACAAAATTAGGACACTGGGAACTTCACAATGAACAAGAATTTAAGTTTTATTATTAGAACATGTTTTGTGTCTAAAAGGGGTTATCCCATGACTAATGTAAAAAATTGAATAAGAAAAAAATAGTGTCACAATGCACATTCCTTGTATGTAATTTATTTAATTATTGGAAACAAAACATGATTTCTTTTTTTCATGGCAGCATGTAGTAAATGACAACCTCTTTCTAAGGTCCCATTCACACGACCGTATGAATAGGCGGCCGAATGTATTCCGCAAAATTGCGGAATAGATGCAGCCCCATTCACCTCTATGGTAGCTCACAGCTGCGGCACGGAGACAGCTCCGTGCCGCGGCTCCACATTAAAAGATAGAACATTTTGAATGGGGCCGCCCGGCGTGTGTTCCGAGCGGTGCGGAACACACGCCGGGCGGCCCCGTATTATTGCGGGTCCGCAATAATGCGGACTCGCAAAAATACGGTCGTGTGAATGGGGCCTAATAAAGCTAGAACCAGCCCTGTATCTCACATGTATCCAGAGATCTCCTCATTCATTTCTCTGCTACATTTATATCAACCTGATAGCTCAAGGGGACAACCTCTTGAAGGCTAGACATGTTTTCAGATTACAATTTTGTTGCCTGTATAGAGCAGGATTATTATAATGCTGCTCTATACTGGCAACAAGATTGTAATCATAACCTGACAGTGGCTAGCCATAAAATACATAACAGGTTTTGTTAATCCTGCTATAAGAACAGTTATATAATTTCACCTATATGGTGGGAGTGGCCTATTACATGTGTGAGGGGCTTAAAAATGGGCGTGGCTTTAAAAATTTGCCGCTTCACCTCCCAGAACCCCCCTATACAGAATTCATGGGTGCTCCCCTGGTTACACCACACAGGTTTTTAAATTGTGGATCACATCCCTGTAAAACCTGTACTTTTGTAGCCTTTCCAATCAAACATTATTTAAATTTTAACACTTAAGGCATAATATCAGGGGCATAGCTATAGGGGTTGCAGCAGTAGCAGTCGCTACTGGGCCCAGGAGCCTGAGAGTGGCCAACGACTCTTGTGCCACATAAGAAGACACTGGTATTATAGAAAGTGCACGCTGGTCAAGTTACACCTCTGGCTGGAGAAAAGGGGTTAAGTCAAGAATTTGGCATGGGGGGAGAGGGCTGCTTCAAATTTTGCCTCAGGCAGCACAAAGGCTACGTGCTTCCCTGCCCCTAGCCACAAAAGGTCCAAGCTGAGCTCTTGCACCAAGGCCCATGAGCCTTTAGCTATGCCCTACATAATATATATCATAATATGTACTGAATGCGATCTTATGTAAGTAGGGAGCTCATCTCTCAAATTCAAGACCAGAATACTAGAACACATTAATTACATAGAGAACCCACAATATGTAAATGTGTCCAGTGTAGCAAAACATTTTATTTGTGCCCCCAAAAAGAGGAGATATTAAAAGTAGAATCTTACAGAGAGAAGCTTATTGGATTTTTTTCTTGAAAACAAGCCATCCATTATTGTTCTATATAAAAAAAGTACCATTACTAAAAATAATCAGAATGAATTAATCAGTTATGCTATGATCCTTTTCTGCTTATAAATGACTGTTCAACATATGTCAGTGTGTTAAAACTCCATACTATTTATGTGAATAATAATAGTTTTAAAGGATTGTAATAATTTGTATCTAAAATACTTGTCATTGACTTTATATAGTTTAATACAATGACTTTTTTCACTTTTTTATGTAATTATTTTAAAGTACTGTTCATTGTAGCATCAAGTGTGCAGATTAATCAGTTCTGCTACAATTCTAACTAAATAATGATTGCATATTATGAACTATGATGTTATTTTTTTGTCTGGGATTTAATATGTAGCAATGTGAATATGTTTTATATGCTATATATGCTTTCCTGATTTTGATCTTGCTGGATTGGAGTCTGGGTTTTGCAATCAGTTCCAATAAGTAAAATATTTAAACAGCCCAGCAACATCAGTATCTTTACATTGTGATTAAAGATTTATTCCGAAACATGTCAACGTTTGTCCAGGGGGTCATATTTCCTAAATTTGATTGCTACATTATGTGGAAATAAAATGAAGAAAGATTGTAATAGTGTTGGACTTTTTCTCTTACCTACAATTAATACCTCCTCATATATTTATTTATTTATTTATTTATTTATTTGTGATTTTGCAGACATGAGAATTTTTTTATGTTCTTTTTGTATTATTACTAGTGATGAGCGAATCGAAGCGGCAGCGCGGACTCGTGATTATTCGTGCGTCACTGCAAGTTTGAAATGCCCGTTTTTTTCAGCCAATCAGCATCAAAGGGAAGCCTGTGGGAATGCCTGCTGTGATGTAACAGCCCCTATACCTCCCCAGCAGTGATTGGCTGGCAGTGACATGTGACCTAAATTTATATAAGGTAGGGACCTGCAGCATCAGCCTCATTGTGCTTTGGGAAGGAGAAGAGACAGACAGTGTTAGCTAGTGTAGTGTGTGCAGCAAGCAGTTAGTTAGGAGTTAGGTTAGGAAGCCCCAACAGTCTTTTTAACCCCTTCCCGCCCAGCGCCGTACATGTACGGCGCAACGGGACGTGACTTACCGCCCAGCGCCGTACATGTACGGCGCGCTGATCGGGCGGGTGCAGGAGCTGCGCCCGCCCGATCAGCGGCGGGGGTCCGGCAGTGCCCAGGTGCCGGACCCCTGGGGAATGCACCAGCATCGGTGAAAACACCGATGCCGGCGCATTAACCCTTCATGTGCCGCGGTCAGCGCTGCTGTGACGGGGACCCGATGGCTTGGATGGCAGCCCGAAGCCTTCCTTAGGCATCGTGGCTGCCATCCCTGCGAGCCTGTGTGATCCAGCCCCCTGGATTGCACAGGAAGCAGGCTGTAAGTGTATTACTGTGAGTAATACACTTACAGCCAATGCATTACAATACAAAGTATTGTAATGCATTGTGAAGGGGATCAGAACCCCCAAAAGTTAAAAAAAAGAAGTGTAAAAAGTTGAAAAAAATGTTAAAAAATAAAGTTAAAAAAATAATAATAAAAGTTTCAAGTAAAAAAAAAGAAAAACACCATTTTCCCCCCAATAAAGTAAAAAAAATTGTTAAAAAAAAAGAAAAAGTAGACATATTAGGTATTGCCGCGTCCGTATCGACCGGCTCTATAAAAATATCACATAATCCATCCTGCCAGGTGAACACAGTAAAAAATAAAAAATAAAAACAGTGCCAAAACAGCCATTTTTTGGTCACATTCCCCCATAAAAAGTGTAATACTACGCGATCAAAAAGGCGTATTTACCCCAAAATGGTACCAATCAAACCGTCATCTTGTCCCGCAAAAATGATACCCTACCTGAGACAATCGCCCGAAAAATAAAAAAAATATGGCTCTCTGAAAATGGCAACACAAAAAAAGATTTTATTCTGTTCAAAAGTAAATCTAATGTGTAAAACTATCCAAAAATAAAAAAGTTAGACATATTTGGTATCCCCACGTCTGTAACAACCTGCTCTATAAAAATATTACATGAGATGGCCCCCCAGGTGAATGCTGCAAAAAAAAAAAAAAAAACCTATGCCAAAACAACCATTTTTTTCCCTCTTGCCTCACAAAAAGTATAATAGCAGGCGATCAAAAAGGCGTATTTACCCCAAAATGGTACCAATCAAACCGTCATCTTGTCCCGCAAAAACGATACCCTACCTGAGACAATCGCCCGAAAACTGAAAAAAATATGGCTCTTTGAAAATGGCAACACAAAATAATGATTTTATTCTGTTCAAAAAATTAATCCAATGTGTAAAACTATCCAAAAATAAAAAAGTTAGACATATTTGGTATCCCCACGTCCGTAACAACCTGCTCTATAAAAATATTACATGAGATGGCCCCCCAGGTGAATGCTGCAAAAAAAAAAAAAAAAAAAACCTATGCCAAAACAACCATTTTTTTCCCTCTTGCCTCACAAAAAGTGTAATAGCAGGCGATCAAAAAGGCGTATTTACCCCAAAATGGTACCAATCAAACCGTCATCTTGTCCCGCAAAAACGATACCCTACCTGAGACAATCGCCCGAAAACTGAAAAAAATATGGCTCTTTGAAAATGGCAACACAAAATAATGATTTTATTCTGTTCAAAAAATAAATCCAATGTTTAAAACTATCCAAAAATAAAAAAGTTATACATATTTGGTATCCCCACATCCGTAACAACCTGCTCTATAAAAATATTACATGAGATGGCCCCCCAGGTGAATGCTGCAAAAAAAAAAAAAAAAAACTATGCCAAAACAACCATTTTTTTCCCTCTTGCCTCACAAAAAGTGTAATAGCAGGCGATCAAAAAGGAGTATTTACCCCAAAATGGTACCAATAAAACCGTCATCTTGTCCTGCAAAAACGATACCCTACCTGAGACAATCGCCTGAAAACTGAAAAAAATATGGCTCTCTGAAAATGGCAACACAAAAAAAAGATTTTATTCTGTACAAAAGTAAATCTAATGTGTAAAACTTTCCAAAAATAAAAATGTTAGACATATTGGGTATCTCCGCGTCCGTAACAACCTGCTGTATAAAAATATCACATGATTTGCCCCCCTTGGTGAATGCAGTAAAAAAAATTTTTTAAAAACCATGCCAAAACAGCTATTTTTTTCACCTTGACTCACAAAAAGTGTAATACCAAGTGATCAAAAACTGTTATGTACCCCAAAATGGTACCAATGAAAACATCAGCTCATCCCGCAAAAAATGAGCCCCCACATAAGACAATAACTCTAAATAAAAAAAAAACGTGGCTCCCGCAAACCATTCCAACAAAATCTGTGTTGTAAAATTCATATGGCGCTCCTTCTGTTTTGAGTCCTGCCATGTGCCCCCACAGCAGTTTACCACCACATATGGGGTGTTTCCACATTCAGGAGAAAATGGGTAACTAATTATGGGGTGCTTTTCTCCTGTTACCCCTTATGAAAATACAAAAAAATTGGGGCTAAAGCAACATTTTATTGGAAGAAATAAAATTTTTCATTTTCACAGCCAAGTGTTTCCAAATTCCGTAAAACACTTAGGGGGTCAAAGTGGCCAGTACCCCCTTAATATATTCTTTGAAGGGTGTAGTTTCCAAAATGGGGTCACTTTTTGAGGGTTTCCACTCTAGGGGTACGTCAGGGTCTCTCAATTACAAAATGGTGCCTAAAAACTATTCTAGCAAAATCTGCCTCCAAAATCCATATGGCGCTCCTTTCCTTTTGACCACTGCCACAAACCCATAGAGACGTTTACCACCACATATGGGGTATTTCTGTAAACTGCAGGATCAGAGCAATGTATATTGAGGTTTAGTTTGCTGTTAACCCTTACTGTGTTGCAAGAAAAAAATTATTAACATGAATAATCTACCAAAAAAGTGAAATTTTGAAAATTCACCTCCATTTTCCACTAATTCTTGTGGAACACCTCAAGGGTTAACAAAGTTTGTAACAGCAGTTTTTTTATAATTGGAGGGGTGTAGTTTCTAAAATGGGGTCATTTATGGGGGGTTTCATTATGTAAGCCCCTCAAAATCACTTTATATCTGAATTGGTGCTTAAAAAAATGGTTTTGGAAAATGTGGTGAAAATTTGAAAAATGGCTTCTAAACTTCAAAGCCCTCTAACGTCCTGAAAAAGTAAAATGACATTTATAAAATGATGCCAACATAAAGTAGACATATGGGGAATGTAAAATAATGACTATTTTTGGAGGTATTACGGTGTATTTTGAAAGTAGAGAAATTGAAATTTGGAAATTTGGAAATTTTTCCAAATTTTTGGTAAATTTGGTATTTTTTTATAAATAAAAATGAAATATTTTGCCAAAAATTTACTACTGTCGTGAAGCACAATATGTGACGAGAAAACAATCTCAGAATGGCCTGGATAAGTAAAAGCGTTCCAAAGTTATTACCACATAAAGTGACACATGTCAGATTTGCAAAAAATGGCCTGGGCAGGAAGGTGAAAACAGGCCCGGGGCTGAAGGGGTTAAAGACTATACTCTGAAGAACAGTATACAGTATATACTGTAAGCCTGTATTCTGTGTAGGATAGGAAGCCCCAACATTCTTTTTAAAGACTAATTGATTCTGTGAAGAAAACTATACAGTATATGCTGTAAGCCTGTATTCTGTGCAGGATAGGAAGCCCCAACAGTCTTTTAAAAACTAATTGATTCTGTGAGAAAAATTCAGTATATGCTGTAAACCTGTATTCTGTGCAGAGCTGTGCCTGGTACACCTTGTCCAGCCACATAGCTCAAACTATACATCCGTAAACAGATATATTCCTGTGCATGACTGTGCAGTGACTAGGGTATACATTTCATCAGCCTGCTATATACCTCACAGTCTATAGATACCGTATTGATCTGTAGATTCTAGTTTTATTTGCGCAAACTGCGTACATTTTTTTTTGGATAGGTCTGAAAATAATTTTACCTGCATATCTATCTATATTGTCCGTTGAATTTTACTGCTCTGTTATACACGGTGCAGTGAGTTGGGCAAAAAATTTCATCACCCTGCTATATACCTCACAGTCTATAGATACCGTATTGATCTGTAGATTTCAGTTTTATTTGCGCAAACTGCGTAAATGTTTTTTTTTGGGATAGGTGTGAAAAATAATACTACCTGCTTATCTATATTGTCCGTTGAATTTCACTGATCTGTAATACACGGTGCAGTGAGTTGGGAAAATTTTTTTATCAGCCTGCTATATATCTCATAGCCTATAGATACCGTACTGATCTGTAGATTCCAGTTTTATTTGCGCAAACTGCGTACATCTTTTTTGGGGGGGATAGGTGTGAAAAATAATATTACCTGCGTATCTATATTGTCCGTTGAATTTCACTGATCTGTAATACACGGTGCAGTGAGTTGGGAAAAAAATTTCATCAGCCTGCTATATACCTCACAGTCTATAGATACCGTATTGATCTGTAGATTCCAGTTTTATTTGCGCAAACTGCTTACATCTTTTTTTTTTGGGATAGGTGTGAAAAATAATATTACCTGCGCATCTATATTGTCCGTTGAATTTCACTGATCTGTAATACACGGTGCAGTGAGTTGGAAAAAAATTTCATCAGCCTGCTATAAAAGGTCTTGCGAATTGGGGCAGAGAATGTTCTGGGGTAGCACATCAGAGAAGGGGTGACTATGGGGTTCCAGGGAGTACGTGACCACATGCAATCTCCATCCAAAAAGTCATACTGAGGCTCACCACCATGCTTTACACTGCAATCTTATTGAAAGACAGACAATCAGGGGTTCACCGCCAGGTTGTCAGGTAGCATTTTTAAGTGGGTCACCATTACCGTGTCCCTGAAAATTGCCTTGGGGTCATCACCAAACTATTGGCCAGATTTAGAAAAAATGGTGCAATTAGGGAGCCTCAGAGGCATCCCTACATGCTGCCCCTGGTGTTTCCTATCCATTTCCAAGGTGTTTCCATCTTTTTCTGAGGTTTTCACATGTTGGGGAAAACTTGACTGTGCAGAACCTTTGGCCCCTGCAAAAATATTCGGGTCTCCCATAGACTTTAATGGGATTCGTGATTCGGCTTGAACCCACGAATCCCGCGGAAAATTCGGGCCGAATTCCGAATCCCCGAATATTTTAGGATTCAATCAACTCTAATTATTACTTGTCAGGATATAACATTGCAATTATATGATGTACTGTGTGATGTTTTGTTTTTGACAATTGTAATTCAGATTCCTGCGTGAATCAATTACATTCTCTGTATTACATTATATAGTTCTGAAAACATTACTAAAAATGTATGTGCTCTCCCAGTCTGAGTCCTACGTGTGTTGCTTTGGCTTTTAGGCCAGGTCTGCGGCGCGCCGCCTGTGAGAAACTGGGCTAGCGTGCACTTACGAGTCATGATGACTGAGCCTTAGGCTAGGGCTACACGGCGACAGTTGTCGCACGACACCCGTCGCAGCCAGGATCCCTGAGTAGCGGGGATCCCATAG